>JAHZMX010004354.1:0-59532 GCA_027743895.1 Seira musarum
AGGTCAATCGGTGACCTCTTTCGAAAGTTATCATCTGCACAGACAGACACACAGACACACAGACACACAGAAAACCCAATCGAAATCAATACTCCGCTGATGACGTCAGCTACGTAATAACACTTACAGCAGAAGAATGTGTAGTATGCTTCTTCATAATTCCATTATTACATGCGTACACAAACAAACCTAATTGTTTAAAAAATATTGCTGTTTGCAATAATATTGATAAGCCACATAAAGACTCAAAAAGTAAATCAAATCGTAATAATGTATTTCAAGAAATTCAGAACCAAAATTCTGAATGAATATGCTTATTGTCTTTTAAGTAAAAAAGTAGAAGAGTAAATTTTTAAAATACGAAACAGGAGCTAATTGAAATATGCAAAAGCCAGTGTTACAATAAAAAAAACTCCACGTCCCATACCATACCCGCATTCAATTCAGTCAGACTCAATGCCTTTAATCCACGCGTTTTTCCACCCCATGAAGAACGCGCAGTGGCGGCAGTTCTCTTACTATGAGCTTAGTGTTCATGGTATTCTTTGAAGTAAAAGTAGTAGAGTAGTATGCACTTTGAAAAGGAAAATGCAGTCGTTTTCTATGGTTAGAAAAACTTTTCGTACTTTGTATACGCACGTAGTAAGCCTATAAAAGCTTTATAAACATTATTGCTTAAAAATGCTTAAACTTTGGCTGCCATTCAAAAGCAAAGTAACGAGCTAACGTTCTAAAACCAACACCCTTTCGTATTATTATACTCGTTTTTTGTGATATGTTGTTGCTAGGGTTTTCCCCCGAACCATCATCCATCTACATCAGTGCTCACCATTACAGTTGTAGTGTGTTTCAACAAGCTCACTTTTTATTCTGCATTTCTACTCCAGTCTAGCATAAACGGCAGCACATGGTTTTTCTTTGATGGTAGGGCTAAGACAATATCACGGGGAATTGTATAAAGTAAAAATGTTTTCTATACAAAGTTATACCTATGTCTCGTCTTTTTTTGGCTGGCTCAAACAGTATCAATAAAACTGTATGCATTTTTCAGTACCTAGAAAAGCCGCAGCAGCAGCAGTCTGAAAAAATCCATGTTAAAATTAAGGATTGTTTTTACCCCATCGCATCGTCCGTTCGCGTCCCCGACTAAGTAACGTTGAGCGAAGGCATAGGCATACTGCTCCGCTCTTACAACTCATTTTTTATACGCCAGTTTTCTTTCATTTTTTATAAATTACTAAGGAGGTAGGTATGCATGCATGCCATGTACGAAGACGACCTTATAGGAACATAGTTATAAACTTTGATACTTTTTCGTTCTCATTTTCTTCTACTACTTTGCATACCGTCTTCCTGCCAGACAGACGAGAAAAAAAAGTCTTCAGATAAAAAATATCAAAGGCGTTGTTTCACATAGGATTTTCCTATTTTAAATCTTGGAATGGAGGAAACATTGGAAACAAGCAGTTTAGTTTCGTTATATACCAATGCAATGACACCATGCACTGCTTTTTTAGTGGGAAGCGCGCTAAAGAACAAGTAAAACGTATGTATCAAGACCAAGAGCAAGCGAAGTGGTGCAGTGCAACATCCCCTGTCGTCTTGATTTTTTATTTCTTTCAGCTTCTCGCATTCTTGTGCTTTTCTGTAAAAATCAGATGAATTGGCTTCAACGACCTCTCGCTCACTTCCCAAAAAAGTGAGTAATGCAGGCAGCCGCAAACCAAAGTTTCATTTTCTTCTAAATGCGTATCTAGCTAAGTTAGTCTAGCGATTTTTTTAGAGAGCTTAAGCGATCAGTTCCTTCAACGATGTTTATGTCTCTACGTCTTTCTATTAATTACATGTTTCTCCTCTCCTTTCTGGAAACATTTTTTTTCTCTAGTTTGGCACTAGCTACAAAGCCATTGAGAAAAAAATGCTCACTTTTATTTTTGTTTCACTAAAGTCTGTCTGCAAATATGTACTATGTCTACGCTGCGCTAAGCATACACATACCAATGTATATACTTACATTCTTATACAAAACATTATTTCCAAATTTAACTGGTTCGGTTCTGGTTTTTTGGGGGAACTCGCACGACAACACGACAAGTGAGGGGGCAATGTCTGGATGTTTCATCAACAAATTACTTTCATTATCTCATGCAATATATGTATTTAGCAAAAGATGATCATGATGACTAACGTTGTGCATAAAAACCCATTGTTTAGGTGAAACATGATCATGTTGCACTTCATTCCATTTTCGGTATTTGAGTCTTTCTATGAATTTATAGAATATTTTTGACAAGAGGAATCTTTCAGCGTTGAAATATGAACGCGTTGTAAAAGAAACTTTTTTCCACTTCCTTTCTAGTTTACGAAAAATAAGAGAACATATTTAATACATAACTACCTTACTACTACGTACCGAAACATGGGATTAATATTATGGCAGGAGCAAGCTTTCGTCTCATTTTTTCCTTTTTAGATCTTTAAACATTGCACAAACCGTGACCATAATATCAATCAAGTGTATTGTAAATCTGTAAAGTTTTCTACATTTTTTTAAGAAAAAAAGTCTTACATGATTTCTTTTTAGTCTGGCTGGCTGGAGTGCTTCAGTTCATGAGCATGAGTTTCCTCATTTGGGAAACAATAAAAATGATATTTTTTCGACCAAGCCCTACTTTTTTTGTGGTCATATTATGGTGCATGTAAAACCTTTCTCCTTTTTCAGAATGGTGCTGCTGTTCATGAATCATGATTTTAGATCAACAACGGGTTTCTACACTTCCTCCTTCAGATAAAAATTAAAAGGTCAATGTTACTAATTTTTCTTTTAAATGAATAGGAAATAAAATTGTCTGTGAAAACTCCCCATTCATTCCATTGATTGATTTCTAAGAACTCAATCAAACAGTTTCATTTGAATTAGAATGGTAGATTTAGTAGGCATACTTAAAAAAATATGGAAATCATGCTGTTAGACATTCCAGACAAAACAGATCCATTTCATTCCACTTTTCTCATTTCCATACAAATTTTCAATGGGCATTTGGTAGAATTTCTCTTCCTGCCTCGTCGCAACCCACCCGTCGCCCCTTCTATTCTTGATAAAAACGTGGTAGACGTAGACGCAAAGAAGTGGTGAGCGGATGGATAGAACACAATGAACCTCCGATTTACGTCCATGAACCTCCAAGGTCTCGTGTTTCCTTCCCACGCAACCAAAGAGAGGCAATAAGCTGATGTACGTACAGTTCATGAAAAACGCCGTGCGAGTAAGCACAAGAAGCTGCAGCGTTAAAAATACGTATCTCGAATAAAGAAACTTTTTTGAAACATCTACCAGACCAGGCGAAGCAGATGCATGTTTCTTACTCTTCTCTGTAGAGTAGTAGAGACCGTGTACGGCAGACAATCATATAAAAAAAATGTATAAAAAACCCTCAAAGAAACAATTTTATACTTTCCATGTATAGTATTTACCTAACAATAATAATAGAACAACGTGCAAGACACCGTCGGCATTGCGATGTAAGCATGGATGAATCGAAGAATACACATGCTAAAGCTATAAAGCGTACGTAATTCCACAAAAATTTTTTTTAGCTCATTATGGCTATTTTTTGTTCGTCAAAAACATTTATTAAACACATGCACTTTTACTCACGAACGTACATACTTACTCAATTCAATGCAATTGAGTCAAGAACAAATTGTATACCTTTTTCAAAGAGGATTTTTCGACAACTTCTACTACACGATATGATCCAAGTGAAGTCTCGTCGGATGTAATTACAGACATATTACCAGAGGCGAAATCTGCCTTTCCGACTTGACTACATTAGCATTATGCTAAGCTGATAAGAAACTAACTTTATTTCGTACTACACACAAAATACTTGGGAAAAAAATAAAGGAAACGTTACGTTAAGACCTTGCTGCTGTAGCATCAATTTTTTCGGTTTGTCTACGAATTTCACAATCAACAATCAGATTTAAGAAGTCGACATCATCATCATTTCTTCTCCTAACGCTAACACTCATCTTCCTTCACAAAACGAAAAAGTCTCTTTTATCTAGAATCTTTACGCACGCTACGCTACATCATTATTACAGAGAAAATGTAAACTTGGTGGCTTCGAAAAAGTAAAAAGGAAAACTGTTGGTGATTGCGGTGACATGACAAGGAGCAAAATATGGTCACATCCTGCGTCCTCCAGATAAAAAAGCGAGTCGTTTTTTCATGATAACTATTCTATTACGATATCGAAAAATAGGGCGTTTCCTTCAAAGGCTAACTCTTGAGGAACGCATACTCTTGAAACTCTACAAAATGAAATAATTCTCACTTACGCACACATTACTATATAAACAAATCGCCACGCAATGACAAGCACATGGACGGACAGGACGGATAAATATTTTCGAGCAAACCTCATTATCAGATTCTTAAATGAAGAGCGATGAAAACTTTATACTACGCAAGTAATTTATGTATTACAAATGCTAGAAAAATTGTATAGGAATATTAAAATAAAAAGTGGGGACAAGCTTTTCTCATACAAATATATTTATTTAAGTAAGTAATACCACAAAAGAAATAGTTTTCTAAAGCTGCTGTCAAACAGTTATATTAACTATAGGTATATATTTTAAAAATATGAAATCTTTTCCCCTTAAATTACGGAAAGCCTTTTAAAATGTTTCCCTTGAAAATGGGATTTTCTTTTTCGTGGCACGCTACGCCAATAACATAAGCCTTGTAGACTCCAACGGAAGCTTAAAAGTCCCTAATCCTCCAAAAAAATCTACACAAAACATTTTTTCCTTCTTTCTTCAGGTACAAATTCGAAAGGGCAGATCATGCAAGCAGTTGCATTCACATTTACATGGCAGGACTCAGAAAGCGCTTATCAAATTAAATGAGAAGAAAACATTTTCTTTTGAGAAACCCAAACTACTAAAAGTGTAAAGACATCCTGCAACGCGCTCAAAGTTGAGAAACACGCCGCTGAAGATGCATGCGGTTAATATGCTTTAATGTCCAAGGCGGTATTTCGAAATATTTTAGTTAGATCAAGATTAGGCTAAGGGCAAATAAAAATATTCTGACTTTTTAGCTTTTCACATCTATATAAGGATGAAGAATTCAGTTTTTCGAATTATACCTATAAGGGGGAACTAGTGTACCATATAATTAGATAGAAAACGCAACAACGTAAATGCATCTCGCTTGCTTCTTGTAATGATGGAATACCAGCATGCATGTACCTAAAGAAAAATATTACACTTTTTTCTGAATTATTTTTCCCTTATAAACTTCTTTCCCATTCTTATACACGCACATTACGATGTATAAATATAGCTATACCAATATACATCATCTTTTGCTTTATATAGAAAAACAACACTACTTATAAGAATGTTTGTGTTGCAACGCAAGACGCGATGCAATTCACCAGACACGCATGCAACGCAGTACACAATTGCACACACCACAGGAACATAAAAATCAGTCTGAGTCTGGTCTGTTGGTTTGGTTTACCATCATCATCGTCAAGGGAAAATATTTGTACTATTTGACTTTTTTCTTCGTTGCATTGGATTATGTAAGAAGAAGAACATACATACCTACATACTGCATTGCATTATTGCTTGCCACGTAAGGCCTTCTCAACTTTATTTCAACCGACCCGATGAGTATTAAATGAATTTCAAATGTTACATTGACTCCTTTTTAAGAAGTACCTACTTCTACTGCGTTACCAACAATTTCATAATACATGCATACATTTTCTTATTTAATTCGACGGCAATGGTTTTGTAGTGGTGGTGGTGGCATCGGTGATATACGCAAGCGTATACATATGCATAATCAAAACGCTTCAAGAAAGAACGTTTAGTAATTCGAAGGGAAAGGGAAGAGTAAAACGCGTCGCATTCTTTTTAGGGACACGCAAGTTATAACGCGTAATATTGTATGACATAAATAGATATAAAACGTGTATGCTGCTGATATTGATGCTACAGATAATGATTACCACACCACGAGGCATAACAATAACAATTGGTTACGTTGAGTTAAGACTGGGGCTAGACAGACGGGCTTAAATTGAGGATTATAATTTCGTAGAAATTATAGTCCTCCTTGACCAATATTTTACTCTATTCTAGTAGACTTAATTCTGATGAAACACTGAATTAGGATTTACAATGGCTGAAGGCCATGAGACGATAACTTAACTGACTAGATAATAATATCGTTTATATTTGAAGAAATCAACGAGACGTTGCTTTAATATTATAATGGCAATTACGGCGATACCACCACGGTGATTATTTCAGCAAAAGTTTCTTGGAAGCAAACTTTGTCCATTTTAGACACAAAATTAGATAGATATAGTCTTAATTAATGACACTAGTAATTAATTACCCTTGCTATTTATTCTATTCATTATTTGTGCTATGAATGAGGTTAAAGAGACAATGTAAGATTTCAAACACTTTTTTTTTCAAAATCGACCGATAGACATTCGTATATTTCCCTATCTTAAGGAAGCATTTGAATATTACGCTAATTTTGAATGGTAAAAAAATATGCGCGTAAACAGTTTTAAAAATTGATTTCTTTGCTTTTGCCAGAGGTGAATATCCTTCCTTGCTGCTTACACCTACAAAGTTGAAGTGCTCTATAGCATTATAATTTATTCATTAGGTCCGAACTGAAATTTGAAAAAGGGTTAATGCATACGTAGAAAAGCGTGTCTCTTGTAAATGTAGAATTATTGAGATATGGCGATATTAATGTCTAGCCATGCCGAAACGTAATAGTAATAAAATGAGAGACCTTTACGCTTCAATTCAAATACAGGAGACTTGTACACGACATAACAACACGCACTATTTTATTATCAGTTCTGTTCAAAGGAGGAGATTAATCCATAAAATATGAGACACTTGAGACTGATGCCATTAAAACATCCATTTTCTTTAAGAATTCATGGATTGGTTTGGTAGTTCCTCAGAATATAAGAAAAAGGTACATAGTAGCTTGTAATCCAAATAGTCGTTCTTCTTGCTTGAACTCGACGATTTCACTCATTGTCAGCCACTTGAAGTGAGTCATTTCATTCGTACATATATCAAAGAAATTAAGAAAATCTAATGCGAGCAAAACTTTTGTGTGGCTTTAAAAATACAATCGGAAATTTAGCATTCAATACAATGTTTACCGTCTTTCTGATCCTGAATGTTAACATTCATTAGCGTGCCTCATTATCTATTCAAAAGGTAGAAATGGAATGATCAGTAATCGGCATTTAAAATTAAAAGTTAGGTGTGATTTGTAAAAGTATGGATACTATTAGGTTTGCACGAGTCTATGGTTATTGCTAATATGTAGCTATGATGATGATGATGATGAGGTAAGCATATTAAGTCATTAGTACGGAAGCCTTGTCTAAAAAGTCTTGTTAGAAAAAGACGCGCATTGATTTATGCAGTGTTTAATTTTCGAGTTGACTACTAAATTTCATTTCGTGTTTCGAATGAATAGAGTTTAAGAAGAAAATGAGAGCAAAAGACCATTGCTCTTGAATGCTTTCAGACGGAGTTGTCATTACACCCGAGAGATCCCAGAAGTTAAGTCGTAAAGTCGTTCTTAAAAATGAGATATTAATACCTTTAATCATTACCAAGAATGTCTAAAAAGGCAAATGACAGTTCACGACTCAAACATTCTTAAGAAAAAAGGTTTCTGAAATGTGCTTCTTTCGAAGTAATAAGTAAGTAAAGCTAGTCAAGTGCATATTAACTTGTGCTTAAGTACAGGTGAGTGCAAACCATCGATTAAAATGGTCCGACAATAATGACAATTCTGCTGATGCGATATCTGAAAAAAATCCAAGTTGACGCGAGGAAACAGTTACGTACGTAACGTTTAAAATGTCACGTTCACTCATCATCGTATGCAATTGGTACAATAATGATGATAAAAACGGAGAAAGAAACACGTTAGGCAACACAATTGCTTCGTTTTTTAAACTCAATTCTCACCTCATTTAACCCGTTTTTATAGCTTCAGCAGCTGTGAACCCGTCACCGAGTAATGACATTTACCAGGAATCGTGGAAAAAATTGGTCATAATCCCACGTATGAACTGTTAGATAAACATGTAAATTTGTCAGAACGAGACCTACATTGAACGTAGACTCGAGGATTTTGAGACTCTTTAAGCCATGCTGCCACAGATGACACGTGCTTGCTAATTAAAAGCCAAACACAGCAAAATTTATACCACGAGGGAAATCACCTGAATGTATGAATGAATGAATTTTCATATTCTTATTCGTGGCAGTAATTCTAATTCACAGCACCAGACCGTACCTGCCAGGCCAGACGTCTCGTATTTCTACTAATAAGTACTTATCAAGGCTTTGCAATTAATCTGCATGGTTCTATAGCCTATTTCCATTAATTGATTTTGTTGTCGTCAACCCATCATGCTATGCCTTCACAGTTTAGTCATTTTCTTTCACTATTCCATAGGAAAAGTAGTTTGTAACTGTTTTTATTATCAACCAATTTATGGAAATTCGTTAGTTTTTACAACGTGTCAATAACTTAACTTTTTCATCACCTTCAGATATTAATCCTTGAATGTGAGGAAGTAAACGGTAGACGGACTCATTTCTTCCCTCGGGTAGACTTAAACATCCAAAGTTTTGTATGCCATGGGCAAAAGTCAAAATTAGTGTTAGAACAATATTTGGTTGACGGATGACGACCACATAAAGTTTTGACTAGCCCATGAAAATTAGTTTTCATAGAGGCTGAAAACTAGCATGAAAGTAAGCTCTTATACCTTTGGGTAGATAAGAAGAGCAGGCAATCTTCCTCAATTATGCATATTAGCCAAAGCCATACCAATGACTTTAGGGGCATACACCTGTCTAATGCACTTGCTCACTAATAACAGCGCTATAAATACAACAAAGTTTTGGAAAGGAAGCGAGTTAGTTGAACGGTGCACCTTTGTCTCTCTCGCTCTCCCTCCCTCTTCAAGCATCTACGTTAAGCTTCCTTCTTTGCTCTAATAATAATACTCGTCTAGTCTGGCTTTCTTGGTCTTTCCAGACAATCCAGTAATTACCAGACATAACCCAAACTTACAATCCTTTCACCGGTTCAAAATATAATGCGTTTCCCCTAAAGTAGTAGTACATAGTAGGAATCTCATCATCATCATCTCTCCTTCTTCCAAACTCAGCGTCAGCTTTTAACATGTATCAATCACCAACTTGGTGAATTTGTTTCCTTATGCGGAGAGACGAAAATGGCAAGAAATGCGCTTTATTACTAATTCATACAAAAACATGTCCATCCCAGTCTGTCGTAAAAGCATTCACCCAGCAAGCCCATCCATCCACCCAAAGAAATAAAGTAGCAGGGATAATCTAATAGCAATTTTGTTTATTTTATGGGAAAGCAAGAGTCAGTCTACAGAAATGTTCTCATGCCATTGAAGTAACAAGCATAAAGGATAAAGAATGTGGACATATTTACGAGGATTTGCAGGTAATTAGTAAACCCCTGAAATTGCTTTGGCTCACGTAGTAAAATTAGTGAAACAGATACAAAGTTTCTGCTTATGCTTTTGACTCAATTATACAGCCGCTGTGCTAATCGATTGTTTTTTTTTCACCATCACTCCTAAACTCATTTGGGGAATTTGCGATTCATCATTAGGACGCTGACACTATTTACCTCGGGGATGATCCAATCATCAAAGTAATTGCTGATATTTTTATGAAATTCAAATATTTTAATAGTAATATTGTTCATTTTCATTAGTTTAATGACTACAAGTCCTAGATACTTACGATTAGTTACGTATGATAGAGAAGAGAGATGAAAATATATATGGCATACCGACATACAAAAATAAAAATGCTAGGTGGTGAGATGCCTGTAATAGCTCGTCTCGGCATCCATCCCTTTTTGGTGCAGTATTTTTGTAGACGCCGTGTTACAGTTAGAGCTCGTTAGGCTCGTTCGGAGGGAAAAGTCTAGAGGAGGAAGTGATGGTGATACAATAGGAATTGTGAAATCGATTTTTTGTTTTACTACGACAGTTTACTAGGCACAAAAAAACTACTACCATCATCCTCCCTCGCCTTCTTACTACAACATAGCACGAGGAAAAGGAAAAAACCAAGTCCTACTCCCACTACTCTTTTACTACGAGGATCAAACCAGAGAGCCAGACCACGACGCACCACGATGATCATGATCACAGAACCTAACCGACACGCCAGGCAAGTCAGCCATACCATATCATCCCTCTTTTGGTGGAAAAGCGGTGCAATATCAGTGCATTTTCAAAGCTAGAGAGCTTTCTTCATCCAGACTTACAATGGTGGTGGTGTTGCAATATGGTACTTGGTAGACTGATATCGCCCTTATTTAGAACAAGACAACGTCTGGGTTTTTGAAATGCGCCATGCTATATCCAACAATGGAAATTACTACTTCACTACAATCTTGGTATCTATACGGCATAGCATTGCTCATTTAGGAGGACAAAAAATGGATGGAGGGGAAGCAGACGTTATATCCTTTATATGTCATCCATCCCTGACTCTTTTCCCTTCGAGTAAATACGATTCCCGTAATCTGAGAACGCTGCCGACGTCACGAATGGAAGGTATGAATGCAGTTCAAAATTTCAGATAAATATTTTACACATTGCTTACGTAACTACAACTACATGTACCTACTTACGCTTTCTTAAAAATAACTACTCCCGATAAATTTTAGAACGCGCATTAATGAGATGAAATCTTGATGATTTGTTAAACAATGCGTACATTCGTAAACAATTATTTGATCATATACAATGCAAAAACGCTCAGTCCAAATAGTCATAATAGTTCAAGATTCTTTGTTTGCGTCTCAGCACAAGTCTCAGCTTCTTCCTAGTTGCTGACAAGCTCTCACGAATGATAATGATACTCGAGTCGCCATCTTACATCCTTTGTTTGCGCCACAAGACTACATCCCTAACTTGACCAGCTACACGAACCCGACAACAAAGGCGCAGATCGCTAGCGTATTATGCATGTAAATAGTAGCGAAATTTATACAATTCAGAATGAGAGCCTTATTACATCTTATGCAATACACAACGTACATAATAACGGTTATTAAAAAAACTATATTTCTTACCGTAGCCAAAATTAAACTCCAAGTTAGGGTCTTCTTCTCGTTCATCATGTTCCTCGTTGATTTCTAGAGCACAAGGAGATGCCGAGTTAGAGTGCGAGCTGGATTCTGGAGCAGAAGATTCGGATAAATTTCCTTTAGTCCTGAATACCGTAGCCGTATTGTATTTCGAGGAATCTTTACCAATATCCGAATCTGAAGAGGCGACTGAGGAACACATGGGAAGTGTGCTCGAAGGAATAGTTAAGGACTTTGAGGAAGGAGCAGTGCTGCTATTACAGACCACCAACGCCCCAGAACAATGTTCTCCATCTACCACGTCTTCAGTTTTCGGTTGCGTCCTGAGCTTAGCAGGTGCAAACAATTTCTTGAGTGTAACGGAAAATCGGGATGACATCCTTAAAGCCCTTGGATTTCTTTAACTTAAATAAAACTTGGGAAATAGTAAGTACTTTGAAAAACTTTAAATTATTTGCTCTCGAAGGAAATACTAAAAGGACTAGAAGTAGCTGTGTGATTAACTGAACTGAAAGGATCCCGTTATTTCGCTTGAAAAGGAATCGAGGGAAGATCTCACATTGTACAAAAGACTTTATTGTCACTTCAAGTAACATTAATACCATCAAGAAGACATTGTATTATGGTCAATGACTGATCAAATCATAATCCATTTCCCCTCGGTTTTAAAGACTTTAATTAAAGCATAATTAAATCTACACATCTTTTCTGCTCATGTAAATTGTTTTGGCCTTCAACCTTGAAATATTTTGATTTGAATGGAGACGCCGATGAACGGTAAATGCATCCTGTTCTTTTAATAACAACTGAAGGTATAATATACTTCACAGGATGCACTCGAATTTAAATTAAACTGACCAGAAAACAACGAGTGAATAGGGAGTGGAGATTAAAAGATGAATGAATGGACTTGCTAGAGAATAGGCTAGGAACAAACTAAACTAATATAGTTTGGGTATTTACTGAACAAACAGGAACACAACGGGTGCTTTGAACAAATGATTTCCTACGTCAATCGTTTAAAAAATATTTTGGGTCAAATTAAATTTAACTTTAACAGATTGAGATTACAGCCAAATCCGTATATACCTATAACTGTATATATGCAAAAAGGATTTAAACTCTTCAGAAGCACCGGCAATGCTTTATATTTACACTTCCCTTTCATGTACTGTCATCACTCATGACGTTTCATGACTATGAACTGGACAAAGGGCATTTACACAAAACGGGAGTTTTAATGAATATCTGAAAAGATGAATTGACGTACGGAAGCCTTTAATTGATTAGATTATTTAATTCATCAAAATATTCTTTTTTAATGGAATTGACGTCATTCGTCTTGACTTGGAGGTTCCTAGTACTTGGAGCTAATCACACGAAAGTTGAAGAATGCCATTTAGGAGAAAAGGATTAGTGCAGGTGGATTTAATACAGTTGTATTATTTAATCGTTAATGTGTTTAGACTTCAATCGACAATTCTAGCATTCCGTTAGTTTAATTATTTTGTAATGCTATCCCGCCCATTACGGAGGGCTGTAATAAACTTTTCCTAAACTCCGCGTCCAAGAACCAAGTTGATTTTCTAAAACATGTTCCAACCTGCTGCGTGCATGTTTGAGGAAACAATTACAGAACATAATATATAGTGACCATTAAACAAAGAAAGCCGATCAGAAAACCTTGAAACAAAAGGCATGATCATAACATATGTATCTTATCCATATCATTCCATTGCCGCCATTTTAACTCCTACGAAGGCTACGAATAAATGTAAAAGTGAATACTATATTATACTTATCATATCATTACAAATATTACGATGACACGTTACGATTGGTACTGTTGCAATAATTGTGAAAGGTATGATAAAAAATAGTATAGAAAGTTCTAATAAAACCTGCGCAACGCTATTTACTCCATAGAATCCATAGTATCAGTATTTGAATGAGTATTTACATGTAAGTGGGTAGGATGAAACTTGAGATTTGATGTCATTAATGATGTCGGCGTGAGCCACTGCGACTAGAACACCGTGTTCCAATCCTTATTGAACGAAGATGCGTTTTGCTATGGATGACAGAATGAAAACAAAACCGTTTGTGCTCACTTTGATTATGTCATATGAACATTGTGTTCCTCCATACCGGAAGGAAGGTACGGTTACTGTAGACTCTAGTGCGGGTCTACCTTATGTTATGGCTTCATTGGAGCGTTACAAAACTGAAGCAATGGGGCAAAACGACCTTAGCCAATGCAGAAGTCATCTTCTGTGGTTCGAACGTTAGCGTCATGGGTGGAGGACTTGTATAAATATGATTACCACAAAAGCATGGACAATTTAAAGGTTCCGATGTTCAAGTATGGAAAACGTATCTTCATATGACGCGGAAATGACCTATGATTTAAATGCGCATAAGAAATTGTAGAAAAACAAATTGAACGTTGACGTTGTATTTGTAGCATTCTTGTATGTGCAAATTGAATTTCAAGCTCACTAGGGAACAGTTTTGAGCGGCTAGCTCCTCCCAGATATGCGAGATGTCAGTTAAAGTCAATTCCGATTCCGACCTACTAATTACAAATATGATAAAATTAGCCCGTCAATGCGTGGCTTGAAAAAGTTATCAACAATTTAGTTTGTTACACAGACATTTACTTTAAATACTGTTACGACTGAAGTAATGTTTACACTGCAACTAATAAAGACTAGACAGGGCCAGAATGATTGCCCCAGTATTAGTATTAGTTACATATAATTACTACACAGTGCGTAATTAAGTAGTCTGGCGCTCGTATGTAGTTCCCGTAGTTCATGGTTCAGACTAATTTATTCCAAATACAGAGTAAATCAAAAATGAATTGCTCCAACATTAACCAATTGCGCGCCCAACATTCCCTTATTAGCCATTCATATGATTGACTAATTTCGTGTCCAAGATCAAAGAGTAGCTTGGTTTGTGTTACCAGTCACTGGTGGCGAACTCATATTTTGAGCACATTTAACCCTTGTGAATGTGAATACGAACATGTCTGTTATAGTGTACAAAAGCCCATGTATAAATTAAATTGTTGATAACTTTTTCCAGCTGCGCACTGAGGGGCTAATTTTATCATAATTGTCGTAGTCGTAATCAGCGGGTTGGAGTTGACTATAACTGATATCTGGCATACCTGGGAGGTGCTTGCCACGGTGGCAATGCCACCCAAAAATGTTCCCTAGTTTGAGAGTGTGACATACATTTCTATGGATACACTGTGGGTATTTATCGCCTTATGTTACAAAAACTATTAGGTTCCACGACGAAATAACTTCTGGACACTTGATTATTTTTATTTTATGTTCATTTAAATTTTGTTATTACATAGGCAATAATAAATTATGACATAGGCAAAATATCTAGCTGTTTTACTGGTCAATATTATTGCAAATATGTGGTTTGAAGGGAATGACGAGGTCGCATCATCATCGATTAATTTTGAAGATTTATACGAGTGTGGCTTCATACATCTACTTTTCAATGTGCATGAAATCTGATGAAATTTTAAAGGACTATTAATGCTACGCAACGAGAGAATTTCATGAAGACGAAAGAAAAATATTTATGAGACAAGGTTTCATTCAGTGCTTGAAATGTTTTTATTGAAATGCGCAAACACGACAACAATAGTAATGAACATATAACTATAACAAAACAGCATATCACACAAGATGATCTTGCATACGTATAACGTATATGAAATAAAAAAAAATCTTTTAAAGTTTAAACTCTTTTTGAAACAAAATACAAATATTTTGTAGTTCACATGTTTTCTTTTCAGTGTTCCTAGTGGTTTAAATGTCTATCAGCATTACAACAATTACAATTATAATTTTCATAAGATTTCCTCAAGCAGGTAGGACGACCATATACTTACTGTTTCTATTGTGGATATATGTTTACGAAGTTCGTTGGCGGAAAGTATCATATACCTAATATCATTTCGTTAATAAGAAATTAAGCGAATTCTATACATACTACATTGTATTTGTAATAGGCATGCAACATACCTAACTGGAAAAGCGGTTTAAATTATCAATTTCCCCTTTAAGTATGAAAATAAACTTGCGCTTTATTGTGTTGAAGTCTAACGCGAATTTTATTCGCCTTCTAAAGCAAACCTATGGAGTGTTTTCGGCTTGTTTTAAACATCGTTTTAATTATTTTTGGATAAGCATCGCATTCATCTGAGATATTTGTTTTCATAATGTAATAACAGCTCAAGCAGCTAAATAAATAAATAATTAAATTAACAAATACAAAAGAAAATTAATTGCGACACATGCGAATACTGCTGAGATTAAAGTATCTATACAATCAAATGAGCAGGTTTTGGGTAATTTATTTTTGTTTTGCAGTGTGTGAAGTTCAATGCACATTTAGCCTCGAAAGCATTCATTTTTATTGTATTGCAATATTATTATTGTATTGATAAAGCGTATTTCCATCGAAGATTTAAAGTATTACACATCCGCAACAACATCGTTGAGGATAGTCGTCAATATATACTCTGTTGTCTAGTCCGTAAATGTAGTAGGACCCTTCGTGGTTCTTCCATCTGTACTCTAAGGTCGTTATAGGAACTACTCGAACTTGATGGCGCTATAGAAAATCATCAATAACGTCGTCGTTTTACAAAAAAAAAAATTACAAAATCATGATTGGAAACATACCTGAGCTAGCAGCAAAGAATTCGAAGAAATCTGTAGATGTTCGCTTATGAGCTGAGCAGAGGCCATTGCAAGCGTTTCATCAGATACGATGTCTGATGGTAAGGGCGCGACTCGAATCCCAGTTTCCTCTATTCCTATTTGCCCATCAGCTTGCCGAAGGAGATCATGGGGAACCTCATCACCACCTGTTATATACTCGCCTACATTTACTTTCCTAAATTCAAATAGCAACAAAATATTAAACGTGATGATACCATGGTGTGGCATAAATATTCATGAAACAATAATGATGATTAAAGTAGATCATGTTTACCATGAGACGGTTAGCTGAATAAAGCACTTTAGCTGTCCATATGAATCACACACTGGACACGCTACACGTCCTTTAGTACCACACCGATTACAGTCTTGGCGACCATGGCCGTGTGATGAGCTTCCACAAACAATGCACCGTTCTCGGGATTCAGATCCTAGGCCCCAACCTTCTCCTTGACAAGCTAGGCATCTGGTGAAACCCTTTCCATGACAGCTTGGACAAGCCATTGTTCCACTTCCTATAAACGTATGCAATCAGTAATTTAAATGAAGAAACTTGAACACTTGTTGAATAACAGTTGTGTCTCAAATTACCCCGACACCTATGGCATGGCTTTACTGATGCGGTATGTGGAACCTGTACAACGTTTCAAAGCACATGTATTTTTGTATTAAGCCAACAAATGAATTTACACAGATTATTTTCATTAAGTGTACTATGTACCTCGATAACTTTTACTTCCGAGCAGAAAGGTTTTGCTGGAGATGCCGGAAGATCCCATGGAGAAGGTGCTGAACCTTGGTCAGGCCCGTCAGCATCGCCACCAACGTGGGGAGCCCATGCCCATCTTGCTTCCCTCTTCTCTGTGAATGTCTGCAAGATATACTGTAAACAGCAATTCAATTTCAGTTAATGTCCGCATTCATGTTGAAAAATTGCATGGAACAATTACAAAATTGCCTTCTTACATGGTACGCGCAATTCTGACGTATCGAAGTTACCGACATGTTTCGCGCTGCCCCGACACCCCAACAGCAATGATTTTTCACGTACGACAGAAGAGCTGATCTGGCTGCAGCTTCGCTTACCTTGAACAGAAAAAAAACAGGAGAGCATAAGAGAAAGCTGCACATGAGTTTGGAATGAGAATGGAAGTGAAATATTATATGCTTAATATATCCTGTCTTAGTTAGCCCTGTCAGTACTATCTGACTCTGGGGCAATGTAAAACATCATCCCTTTTGACTCTAAACAGGGATGACATGTTGACAGCCTCTTATAATGTCAATTTGTTAATGCAAATGTCAACGTAAGTATAATTACTAGTCGGTATTTTCAACATGCGCTAAATCATATTTTTACTTACGTATGTTGTGTCAAGAAAAAAAAATTGTTTTTCAAAATACATACTTGACACGAATGTGGAATCATCGTTCGCAAGCTGTATTCTGGATATGGAGCCCATGTTCCCAGCATCTGCTGCTCCGGATCCACGGCTCCAAAGTCGCCAACACATGGTTCAGGTGGTGGGACACAAACTGTACGAAAGAAAAGCAAGCAGGTTTTAATCTGCAGCATCTACGTGTCTTTCAACATTATTGTGCATCTAACTAAGCAATTTCCGTGGCCTTTGATTATAAGTATTTCGCCCGGTTTTGGATCTCAATGAGCAAATAGAAATTCTTTTTCCGAAAAAAAACTTCATCCTGATTCCAAATTTGTTCATTATGCTTTAGCAACATTCGGAAAAAAATCCGGTGCTTTTATTTGCTTACATGAAAAG
Organism: Seira musarum; assembly: GCA_027743895.1. NCBI lineage: Eukaryota > Metazoa > Arthropoda > Collembola > Entomobryomorpha > Entomobryidae > Seira > Seira musarum. Next base: position 17,769 of record JAHZMX010004354.1, read on the forward strand.
GTAGTATAAGTCTAGTGAAACAAATTTATTGGCATGTAATGCAATACAGTATAACGAGACAAGACAAAAAAAGAAGGGTGATATTAGTAAGTCTTTATATCCCTCAACTTACCATAAGTATATGTATTTGTAATCCCAGACATTTTTTTACACTATTTAGGTTCTTTTCGCCATTTTTTGCCATCGTATTCGGAAGAGAAATTCAAGTCATAAATTTTATCCCTTTATTAGATTTTTTCTGCTATGTATGGTCAATAGCACCATTCCATTTTATTATCCGGTCGGAAGCGTAACACATTTATCATACATGAATGAGATGCTTGCCTATATCCACGTGAGATTTATTCTTCCATTCATATGGTGTGGGATTATAAGGCATGTAGAGGGTGCAAACGGCTCGTTCGTGAAGACGATTGATTCGAGTAATACGAAATGCGGTTTATTTATGAATTCAGGCTCCATCCGATCTTGGGGGAAATGACTGGCCTGTTTTTTCCTTAGTAGACAAAAAAAAGTCGTAAATGAGTCTGGAGAAGTGCCTATGTAAAAAACCGAGGGATAATATGCCGTTTCCTAAAATTTGGAATGCAACCCTTGCGAAACATGATATTCTTGGGTCTGCATTGCGGATCAATTGGGGTAGTAATTGTGGTGGCCCAACTGACCTCTTCTACTTACTTATTCTTATTTTTGAATCCACAGAAAATGTACGAATATATCGCTTCCTTTCATTCTCTATTAGGATCGATATGATCCAAATTTGGTAATGGTAAAGTTTTCACGGGCTCATCTATAGCTGTCACTGCTAAACGAAAAAAATGTTTTATTATGGGGAAAGAATGCCAAGCTGCTTGGCAAAGAATAACTTTCTCTGATCAGCTATTCCCATTCCCACACGAGAAGTAGTAAAATACAATGAGATATGAAAAATTTTCCCTGATAATTCACCCCAAACTAAAGTTAAGTTGCACATCCCAAAAACAACAAAAAAAAGCCTTGATCCTCTCGTGAGTGTATCCAAGAACTGGGCGAAAACCACTTTGCATAATGTGCTCCATCGTTCTTCTCATCCTCATTCTAGTGAGGACTTTGGAAATGACAATCAACCAAGTGTAAATGAAATATTTGATGGGCATATCTGACTCGACTATAGTTTCAATGTTCTGAGGGTAGAAATGAGAGCGTGCAATTTGCAACGAGGGTATAAGTACAAGAAGTACAGAGCCAGAAAATAGCCAAAGACATTGAGCTAAAATATTTTGGGACATTAAATACTAAATACATTATTCCGAGAAAATGAGAAAGATTATTTTTTTGGCTTACCAGCATCGAATGAGAGATCTTCATAGCCCACAACTCGGTCGAGAATTTCCATTGGTGGCGCCGAGGGTAAAAGGTCCCCATCTTCACCTGCAATATACAGCGATGAGGAGTGAAATAGTGAAAATGTAAGGATATGTTGACAATGACATCTAGATAAAATTTCGTTAGATAATATTTCATGAAGTGAAATAAAGTTATTAGACTTAGGGATCTAAGCATAAAAGTATTTCATTTCTTTTGCATCGCACAAAAACTGATTCAGGAAGTTCGGTGGTGGCTTGTGAGCTTGTAAACGAATCATTAATAAAATTCCATAGTGCAAAGCAAAGGCCTTGTCATCACCGCGCCAATCCTTACAACTGTGATTCTATTATAGACTCGCTTATCACTATAAATACTAAAAGATAAAGAGTATTAAAAGGAATGAAAGTGGAAAGCAATATATGAGCAGTAGACAAAAAGGCGTATTCATATTACAACCACAACCCCAGTAACTTAATTAAATAGATACCAGACCAAGATTATGGCGGACAATGTTGTCATTCATCAAGGGACTAATTTTGTGCACTCATTTGAAAATCCGTTGTTTGTGAGGTTACGCAAAGCGCAGGATGTTATGCTTCATCCGATAGCAGGAAACGAAGATGAATACTTTCCTTTTTCCATAGTCTGTTTGTCACGAATATTTAAAATACGTAAAATTTTCCCCAACCATCTGGGCAACTAATCATCGAGGCAAGAAAAACCTCGTCATGTATGAATCTATATAAGAATTTTTCAAACGACTGACTGAATAAAGTAGCGAAAAAAATCGTAGTAAAATAATATTCATAATAACTATACGGCTAATTGCTCAATGCGGTGTTACATCTCTTTCGTCGTTCGTTTTGTACGGAACATCAAAACGGTTTTCCTTTTTTCAACGTTAGAAATTGTAAAAAAAGGAGCACGTATTAGTATTATTAATATGGCATATGATTCATGTTTGAATTTTTACGGAGAAATGAGAGAGATTTACGGAACTAAAAAATAAAGCTATTTTTCGTGCACGTTGGGAATTTCACGGAGATTAGATTCAGCTCGTAGATCTACATAATGTTTAAAAAAAATTATTTAAGTTTCCTGAGACATGCAAGATAATGCATAGATGTACACAATCTATCAATAAGAGAAACTGCATATTTTCGTTCAGTGTTGATCAATGATCATCATCAAAATTTGGATCAGATGGAGTCTGGGATTTTTAACGGGCATGTAAGAGACAAGTGGTATTGCAAATCGGAGAAGGCATGAAAACTTGTTTGGTTAGGCTTGGAGAAAGAAAAATATCTTCGTTGGAGTTCTTGTGTGCTTCCTCCGGCAACGCCATGTTTTACTTGGATAGACAAGGTAAGTCTTAACTCAAGCAGTGCAGCTTGTCTAAACATAACATTTTAAACTTCACCATAATGTTTACACCATGTCAACATATTTCATAGCCTCAAAAATGTGATAATAAAAAGCAAACTGAAAGAATGCTTTCTGGTGTAAGGATGAAGCACATACTCATCGCAAAAAAAGATCAACACGGGAAAGAGAGAACACAGAGGCGTTCTTTCTTCCTCACACCAAACGAGATTGTTTTATCTTCATTTGAGTACGACCCTACTCACTTAAGAGTATTATTAGTGAAAAAGCAGTTGTAAACGAATTGAGATGCTCACAAATTGATAGGATGTCTAATCTTGATGTTGTCTTTGCATTATAGTAAACAATTAGTTTAGGTGATCAGATCAGTGATCAGATATTGTTCTTGATGTAGGATTTGCTTTTATGTGAGATTCGATTTTTTTTTTGTTGTATTTAGGTATACACATTTTGAAAGATTTGAGAATTCGTTTATGTGAACATGAATGCTTCGTCTTACGTTGAGGAAAGCAGCGTGTGGCTGTACGGGGCAATGTGTGTCAATAATGGTTCGCTTACACAAAGGCTATTGGCACCCGTCATCGAGACAAAGAGAAAGTGCGAGGAGTGGTCAAAGCAGATGAAGCAAAGTCAAATGAAGCATGTTCAAGGAATTCCTCCTGAATTAAATCAAGAGAATAACTTCAAGGTATAAAATATCTTCGATATAAATTTTTTACCAGCAAAATCTGGGTCTCCATAATGTCTCGTGTGTTTGCTCCGCAATAAAGCACGGGAATGTAAAATATATGCTCCAGATTCATCCGCCCGCGAAGAAATATCCGCGGATCCTAGAAACTCACAGTTCTTTTTCCTCCGGAATCCACCACCTTTTTTGTGACAAAACTCGATGCGAGCCCTAGCTCTTTCACTGCGATGACCTCTTTGCTTCATTCCGGATAAAAATGCGAAACGTGGAATACGATGATGATACTTGATACACAAGAGGTTTATAGTTCGAGCTGGAAACTACTGACTACCACACAACTAATTTATTTTGCACTCATTGAATTTTTTACGACCTCTCACACCGACTTTACTTCGGAGCCGCTACTGACTCAAAGAGAAGAATGTGGAACTTACTTACATAGCTTGCTTTCAAGATTGAAAAGAAACGCAATCTCGGAATTCGGATTGAAAGAAGTGAGAAAAACGCGAGAGACAACAAAGACACAGATATATATTTATGTACAGCTAAAGCTTTGCTCCAAAGCACTCCTACAGAGTTTTTACTTCTTCCTTCAAAATAACCTTTTTTCCTATGAATTTCTTTGCCAGTACAACTGTCTCATTTTCATATTCGCAAAAGGTGGATAGAGCAGATTCAAAAAAAAGAGTCCGAAAGCTTTAATAGAACTTCTTTATGTCCATTTAGAAACCAACATAAACAAAACAAAACTAATAGTTTTTTGAGGCGCACAGCGGTTGTGCCACGAAAACAACTTGGTTTCGTTCAGTCAGTTCCTCTCTTTCGAACATGTGGAGTTACCAAGAGTCAGCAGAACACTAAAAACTTCCTCCACCACAGGAAAGAATTTTGTTTGATAGAAAATGTTTGGAGATGCCTGTTTGTACGGATGCACGACGCAAAAGGTAATGCACAAAAGGCAAGAAGAAGTGGAGCTTTTCCGTTGTTTATCTCATACTTCCACAGTATACGCTCGAGGCTTTGGGAAAAAATACCTTATGCCGTACGAAGATCACTTTTTTTCAGATGAAACAAAAAAAATATTTGGACCAAGTTATCATTAGAAAAGTATGGAAAGCAAGAGAATGAACTATGTAGGTAGTAAACTCTCGGTTCGGTCACTGCAATTCAACTGACGAAGGATTAAGTTAATAAATAAAAAGTTGAAATAATGATTAGCATTTCTATTTGCAAACATATTTTCGAAATAAGTTAAGAATTTGAATATGCTTAGCAGCGAATATGTATATGATTTTTTTCAAGTACGTAGCTCCATGAACCGAGTGCACAATTACCCATTTGCCGTCATCTAACAACTAACCAATGAAGCAAATGCTTTTTACAATGAATTGGCTCATTACATGAATCATGGATTAGGTTTCAAAAGACTTTTAAATAGATTTTGCTTCCCTTATTTATTTATACATCTTTTAAAGAAAGAATGAAGAAAAAACATTAATAGTAGGCGGATCTTTCTTTAGAAAGGAACGAGATATTGCTCCTTTATTCTGTCATTTCTCAAAGTCTCATTGTTGTTCGCATGTATTTTATTACTGGTTTATTAAACAAGTTTTTATTATGTGGCAATGCGATTACAACCAGAGTGCTCATTGAGCAAAATGTACATACAGATAATGTGAATGTTTCGTATCTCTCCATCTTCCAATTTTATGCATGGAAATGAAAGTTACTTTTTACAATGGAAATAGGACTTAACTCAAGACATAATGGAGATATAGCGGAGAAGTTGAAAGATTGGAAACAAAAAAAAAAGCAAAATAGAATCCCATAACTTTTTTTCGGTTACTTTCACGAGCACTGCCGCCAATAAAAATGAGCGCAATTTAAACTTTCCTTTCTGGAATAGAATATGGGTCAGAGAAGAGAAGGAAGAACTTGTGGTTTCAACAACTACAATAATATTATGTTACATTACATAAGATAGCATGGTTTAATAAAGTTTTCTACTTTCGGGTTTGGATGGAAATAGCCCCTTTCCGGAATGATAGCCTTATGAAATTTTCATGAATGCCTAAACTTTTCCTCCTCCTGTGATAAAAAAAACAAAGCAAAAAAAGGAAGTTAAAAAACCTCAGAAATAACAATATTCCACATAATGCGCAGGAACATATTAAAGAAATTGCGAAAAGTTGATGTTTTTAGTCCGCAATGAACATACCAAAAAAAAAAACAAATCTCACCTCGTATGCATAACACTTATATCATGTAGTCTACATGTACATGTATAATTTTCCTCCGTGCTAGATGGAATCTTGTAATGTGGATAAAATTATGACAGCGAGGAAAATAGCAAATCCTTCCTAGTTTGACTATTTAGAAAATTGAATGGAATGCAAGCAAAGCACACGCAAGCCAAATGTCAAGCATTTCCATAAAACGATGTGATATTATCATTCGAACCGATTCAAGGGAAAACATGCAGAGTACGAAGATTTCCGCGATTTGGATGAGCCTCAAATAGCTTTAATAAAACGTTAAGTGATAATATCAATTGACCAGTGAACCGCCGCCAGACATCTTTTCAAAAAAATGGGAGCTTCCTCTTCCCAATTTCATTATACCATAAAATGAAATAGTTACTGGGGCCTCTAAGCAGTGATTATTTCAGCGCGAAACAAGGTCGTAAAGATATCATCATGATTTCTGCAATCATGATGATGATGACGATACAGAAGCGAAACTAACCAGGACTTGAAAAAAAATGAATTTTTTTTGGAAGCCAGTCATCTCACGTCATCATGCACGGCAAAGGATTAGTAAGCAAAGTGGAGCAAAAGCATGATTTACCTCGTCAAAACGTTGGTGATCCGAAATGTTTCAAATTTTGGAAGCATGTTAAATCATTAAAAAGACATGAATATATAAGTTAAACGCCCTTCTTAGATTCACCTTCTCACCATTTTGTGACTAATAAATGACGCTGTGGGACGGAGGGGCAAGGGGCATCCTATCGCAGATGTGTGGGCCCAAAACAGTGTTGAAATTGAGTAATATAATATCAACATCGTATCACCACAAACATCATTTTTCTGTCATCGCCATTCTCATTTTACACTGGTTTCGTTACTTAATTTATTCTTTTTCGTGTTGACAAATCGTATTTGATCTCCGAAAAAATACATATTGAAAAAGAACGAGCCTTATCGTTAGTCTTAATGTGCGATGTATTAGAAAATTCTGGTTTCATTTAGAATAGAGATGGCACACACCACAAGCAAACGACTTTAATGGGGGATTATCAATGGAAAAAAGGTTCTTTTGCCACAGATGAGCAGAACTAGTACCTACGTCTACATATTCATATGATAGAGAGAATGGCGAAGTAGATGAATAAGTAGAAAGAGAAAGTTTGGAGCATTAATAATGAATTGTGGCAATAACGCACTCCAAGACATTTTTATTGCCCTTCTTTGACAAATTAATGAGCTTTAGTCTAGCACAAAACAAACAGAAGAGGCAGGTGGTCTGATTTGATGGATGTAATTAATTCTACTCACTAACGATCAGAGACAAGAATCAAACTGTTTCTCTACGAGAAGTGAATGTGTGGGAAGAGAAGCAGATTTATCAATCATTAGCATGAAAACGTGCTTCCGAATTCCACAATGTGCATATCATATAATACGACAATGCAGAAGCTATTGTTTTAAAGATTGGGAAAAGGACAAAAAAAATCCATGTGCAACTGACATAAAATATGTTCATGTTCTTTGTTTATTGCTCAAAACGTATGCATGCAAGCTTCCTTACATTTCCTGCTCCTCCTAGAGCTGTATCTGGACGAGCCGCGTCGAATCTTTTTGGACATGATTTGAAGCTTTTCCTGTTCCTCATGTGCCTTCACATGCTCTCCAGACGTGGCCTGGCTCCTTTTCTTCTCCACGGTACGGTATAAAGCTGTGACGATGTCTCTCCTACGAGCTATTAGAATTACCGTCGTATATTACTCGTTTTTCTGGAGCAAGTCATCACCGGAAGTAAAATTACAAGACTTTCACTTTTGTCTCCACACATGATAAATGTATTCTTGGAAAATAATGAAACTAGCAACCCAAGTGAATCACGAATAAATAGAATTCAACGAAGGACAAAAAATACTGATGCACCAAAAAAAAACAAAAGAGAGCACGAATAAATTATGATAAAACAGAAGTAATTTAAATAGAACTGTGATGAATTTATGAGTCGTGTGATGTCTACATGTCCGTAACTTTTCCTACCTTTTTTCCGCGGCTCAAGCAAATGTCAGTCTAAATTTTCTCCTTTTTTTGATTTCATCGCCGCAGAAGAAAGAGTCGTAGCACATGTTTTCCTTATTACCTTTGAGCTTTTCTCGCATCCTCTTTAGATTATGGTCGAGAAAGGACTAAAGCCATATAATCCCGGTAACACTTGTTTTATGTGTCCGACCATGTCTTCATGTTCTGTCTGGCAGGAGAAGAAGTACAAAAACGATATGCTTCCTTTTATTTCTCCTTCCTATCTCGTCTTCCTTATCAACCCATCAAGTGAAATCTCTTTTTAAACTTTTGCGTGTCTTTACAGAACGTACATAATGTTTCACGAAATATGCCCGTATAATTTCTGCAAACGTGTGTATGCGATAAAGAGAGACAGAGATAGCTTCTACATTTTTTTAGATGATTTCGCCGAAAGCTTTTTGAACAAGAAGTATGAATCACAGGGGTGTCACGAAGTAATGCACGCATAAAAAGGTTTTCTCTTTTAAAAAATATTCACACATACGTTACAATGCAATATTGTACATGCAGGCGGCTAAAGAAAAAGAAGAAGATTTGAAATGGCATATTTGCACATTGAAAGATGTGCTCAGTGCACACGCTCAATACTAAAACAAATAAAATTTCAGGAACGATTTGCCAAAGATTGTAGAAACTGGCTGGAAGAGATACGAATATTTTTTTTTCGTTGAGAAATAATATCATCAATTCTGTTTTGACAAGTTTAAGTGCAGCACACGCAGACAGACACCCAGTCTCAGATAGCCCCTACAAGAGGAGTTGAGGAGGAAGACCACCAACGGAAACGATTTCATTATCATCATCATCATCATCATCGACTGATAAATAAATGAGTGTAAACTATGTAAGTACTGTTAAGTGAAAGTCGGGTTTCCTTGTTTAGTCTCAAGTTTGGCTGGCTCGTGTACCGAGCACAAACAAAAAAATAAACGTTCATCTAAAATTTGAAAAGGGAAATTCACTGCTTGAACAAAAAGGAAGCAATGAAATGAATAGGGATTTCCTCATATCACAACAGAACAACATCCATTTGCATAATAACATGCATGGACCTACACAAAAACATTTGGAGAAGCAACATTGCGTAATAATGCATGTGTTTTTGCATATTATTATGGCTACTAAATCTTCATATTCTTCTCGTGATAAGCGCAAGTCGCACACAATCTACAAAAGGGAAAAAGTTCTTTTGAAACTGTTTCATTTTTTTTGTTTTGCACAATCAAAATCACAGCCAGCAATAGCACCAGTACCATGAAAAGCGTGAATTTTGCAAAGGAATATAAAAAAGAATGTCAGTGATTTTTATGCTTCACAGACATCTTCGTTTTTGTCGTGAGCGCAAAGAAGTTTATTTGGTGTTATGTTGGCAGCAGGGAAGTGCCTCCTCTGTCCGTGTGTGATTCATTGCCCTTTGCTCTCGACTCTCTCTCTTTCCCTCACTCTGGCAAAGTCATACTTACAGTCACAGTATGTACTTGAGAAATTGCGCGACTATCACGGATACAACATTCTGACAAAATTAGAAACATCTTTTCATAGATTGTTTTATTACAAAACACTTGATTTACTTGTAAGTATTTCTCTCTTTGCCATATATACATTAGTACATTCAAAGAAATTAAAAGAAAGTTATTCTTTGGAAAACGGAATCAAGTATAATTTAGATTATCATCCACAAAACAGGAAACAAATGAACTTTCCCAGATTCATTATCAAGAAGTAGAAGAAACATTCTGATGAAACAACTTTCGCAGTGGTAATTTTCTTCTTTAAAATGACAAAGCGTTTTTACCCTGTCCCATTAGTAATAACAGTGAAGCCTAACGAGTTTTGCAGGATCCATTTAGGAAGAGACAGACATAAAAATAAATTTGAGATGCAAGGGATAAATTAATGAATTTCAGACATTTCACATTGCCTAGATGAGCAGAGCATGCGTCTGTAGTTTTACTGTGTGTACCTATCATGTAAATCTCAAGGAAAATTATGCTGCATCAAATAATAAACAAGAACAAGTTGATAACTGTCCATTGTACTCCTTAAATTTTCATTTCCTTTTAATCGTAACGTATTATCATGTCTTTTCTCTACACAACATCTTATTATTACTTCCCCCAAAAAATTTCAATGTGAGAGAAGACTAAATAGAATGTGCAGATGGCTTTGACAGAAGAATTTGGCACAACAAGGCCATTCATAAAAACTACCCTAACACATGCATGCACACTTAGTTAGCCCAACTCAACTTATGTATGTCCATCCAAAAGTGAGCGAATATTAAGGGGAAGATAAATGGACAAAAAAAAATGAAGTTTCACTTAATCGTTCTTATATGCACTCTCGCACTATTTCCATTTTTTTCTAGCGGGAACAACGAGACGCATGACATAAGAGGGGATGACGATAACGATGAGATGTGCCGATGAGTGGCAAAAAACTTAACAGATTACAGATAGATAGAAAGCTGGTGCAAAGACGAGAGAAAAATAGTGAAATATCATATCACCTCATCTAATTTCATCACATTCATTCAGCAGCAGTAACAACAGGAATGGAAACTTTTTTATAAATATTCTGTAACAAAAAACGTTTCACAAGATATCATGCCATACGCAAGCCAAGCCAAACCCATGCATTTCTTCATTTAATATGCTTTCATTCTGTAAAACAAAAATAAATTTCTCGCCTACAGCCTGTTCTCTAGCCTCGACAAAAGAACGAGGAACTTGTAACTTTTTTATTTATTTACTTACTTATAGCGAATAATTTTTTTTTTGCATAAACCAATAGAACAATTGTTGTGCTGACAAAAGTCTTCTGATGACATACAAGAAAAAGTTGTGTTGAAATGAGTTGAAATGCTAACATCGAGGATATATAGGAAATATAAGTTGAAGGAAAAGAACAATTTTCAACGGCTCCTCGAATTGTGTTGTGGGAGAAGGGAAAGAAAAAAGGTGTGAAGAAGCTGAGAGGATCATATAAGATTAGTGACTGACGAACTGATCTGATACCGATACCTAAATATGCTCCTCTCCTTTACACCATATGACAATGTGCCAAGATAAGCAGAACTAACTGAATTACGAAGAGAGAATATATACCGAACATTCATCAGATCCGAGAGTGCATGCAATTGCATGGAAGATTGGTGGAGGTTGCCATGTACTCATTGGTGATCTTCATCTTCATTTGTGACTGATTATACCAGAAGGAGGAAAATGTAAAGAAATGAGGTTCATCTTGCCATTGACAGTGAACCTAAAGAAAATTTTGTTTATTTTCCATTTCCTAAAAACGTAATGAGAAATGAATGTGCAACTAAATGCAAAAGGTCTGTTATCTCACTATTCCAAACACCATCATCCAATCCCATTACTTTTGTTCTTGAGATCGCAAAATGTTAAAGGGACAATTGTTAAATTGATTTACGACTAAAGTATGTGCTTCTGAAGGATTTTGAGAATTGTACACAAAGCATTCAAAATTGAGTAAAGGACGGAATTATATTTATGAGTGGCAATCCATGGAGTCTAGATTTCTGGCAGGAAAATCGGAACATTGAAACATTGATTCTTTCTAGCACTCAAATTTCTGAGGTGAATAAAATCATGTAGTTCTGTAAACAAAAAAAAAGATAGTTTAACATGTCCAACTTAAAATTGGTTTTCGAGTAAGGGTTGCTGGCTTCTACTCACATTGCTTCTTATTTTCACAGTCGGTGGATCAACCCTGTTGAATTTATTTGAAGACGAATAGAAAATTTTCACTTTGCTTGCGAGAGGAAGTAACCAAATACATATTTGGACAAACAAAAAACAAAAGGCATCACAATTTATATGAGTTTGAGGGCTGTGTGAATGAATCTGGATGTAAAAACGAACAGAAATTGGATTGTGCTGAGAACGTATATTTCTATCACAAAAATATTTCGTTCATTAATTTTCCTATTCAGACTCGAGATCTTAGTTTAGCGAGCACTGTCGATATCTCTTGTCCTTTAAGATGCATTACTTTTGTATCGCATTACAATCTTGGCGGTATAGTTTCATTTTCTAGCGTCATCTCAACCGAAATGAGCCGCTTTAAAATAACACCCGTCACCCTTGGATTGTAGTTGAGCCACAGCACAAAAACTTTGTTTCCAAGCAAATGCCATGCTTTTCCTTATTCTTAAGAAGTTCAATTACAAGAACCCGGACCGGAAGTACTAGAATTTTAGCTTACTGCGTTAAATTCCTATTAACTAAATATTAGGTATGACATCAGTAAAAAATAAAGCTATGTGCTCGTGAAATTAGCATTCTCAAAAAAAGCAAAAGCACTCTCGAAAACTGAACATTGAGACACAATTTTGGTATGTAGTAGTAAGTTAGAATTTTTTTTTTTAACTTTAAGTGTGGGAAATTTCCTATCGACCTTCGTTAAGGTACTTATTCTGACTCTACCATAGCATTTCATATGGAAATTAACCATAATTACGTATCTTAGACGGAATTAAAATTTCATTTCGTATTTCGGTTAAAAACGTAACGACATGGTCTTCATAAGGCTTGGCATGACAGGAAATAGAAATATTGAAAACAAAGAAGATGAGGAATTCCATGTCAAAAAGGTATTTTTTTAGAGACCGAGTGCTCTATTGGGAATAATGCGGTACGTGCATACTAGCGCAATTTTGAAAATTACTAATAGAAAATAACAACAGAATGGGCCCATTCTTCCCATCTGTAATATCATTTATGCAATGCAAATGCAGTCAGATTTGCTTGTTTAGGATTCACAAAAAGTAATTTCCGATGGAAATCTTTATTCTGCCAAAGCCAAACGTCTTGCCAACACCGTGTACATTAATCTTTCTGGCAATCGTGTCACAAAATATGCCACGACTATATCTATGTACCTCAAATGCAAAGTAATAGGGAAACGGAACGTAACGGTAGAATTTCATTATTTGCTGCTCATTTGAAAAACGACAAAAGATTGAAATGGGAAGCCATGCCAACGATATAAGAGAGACAACGACAAAGACTCAACAAAAGTTGTAGGAGTGCGCCATCAGTTTTCCTTTGAAATGACATGTGGCGATACACCTAAAGCATCGATATTTACTTATTTATGGACGTTCAAAGATTCTTAAAACATAACAAAATGGAAATTATGTGCAATGGGCATATTATTCTTCTTTGTCGTCTATGGCAGCTTTGAGACCAATGCCGGGTGGCATTGGTATGCAAATATGCGAAATGTCTGTAAAATGACACCGACACACTTATGGCTTTCTCTTTTGCAAAGGCAAGGGTTTTTTGGAGGAAATATTTTTTATAGCAAATTTTATTGTTTCCACTATTTTAAACTTAATGACAATAGCTCAATGACATAACTATAAAGTATAGCTGACTTCCGCTATTTTATGGAAAGCGGAAAATGTTGAATACTTTTTTTTTCTTGTAAGAGTTTCGGAATTTCCCTTGACACGAAGAAAAATCTCGGCATATTAGTAATCGTATGACAGGAATTTTGTCGAATGCTCCATTTTCCGTAGTTTGCTTTAGGGGCGTTTCTGGCCAAAGATTGTGGATTTCTCACCAATGTAAAGTATCTATTTGTTATGCTGTAAAGATTATTAATGTGTGCAAAACTGTATTGTCTATGAAACAGTTAAGCTTGTCATATGTCAAGAGAACAAAATGAATTCATGTGCTACCTCCAAAGAGCAAACGGTTTAAGAGCCATCTTCGTTTTTGTTCCTTTGAACGCGACTCGGCAACTATGAACCAGATCAGACTGTCATATTACACATATTTAGGACGGTGTCGATGACGAAGCAAAAAGATTGAATGTTATTTTTTCACTTCATATCAATAACAAATGACTAATTACACAAACTGTGCAGCCAATAATTACATCATTGAAAATAGACTAAATATTACTTGTGCAATATGTTTACTAATAGTAAAAATGCATAGAGGATGGGAAATTTTTTGAACGAATTATATTAAAACAAGTCTGAAACGGTCTCCTGTGGTTCATGCCAAAACAATACTTGGCTCAATTTCGCAAATGTCAATTTCCCCGCCTGGCATTTCGATATTTTACAAGCAATTATCAAAGTCCCACGAGTCCTTTTAGCCCTTTCATGTTAGATGGTGACCTGGAAAGATAGTAGAATTTGACAAGTTTTTTCTCCTGCCATGAGCCAAATGAATGTGAAAGCAGTTTTATGACAGTATTGTGTATATAGTGGTATCATAAAATGTGTTTGAGAATATGCGAGCGACGGCGTGAAATGAAATCGTTCGAAAAATTAAAAAGTCTCTTGTAAATTTGCCAAACGCTTTATTCTCTCTATGCTTAATGTCCCCAGTGATGGGATGTGATGATGCTGGCTGGCATTGAGTGGCAAATGTGCACGTTTTCGACAAGAAATGATTATCATAAACAACATGTCAAATGTGATTATGAAGAAGATCAAATCGACTGGAGAGAAGTTTATTAGCACGTTAAAGTTCGTTAGAATATCAATACCTCAGGATTGTAAAGGTTGAGTATCATCATGTTGCAAAAAAGCGATTGAACTGCGAATTTGCTTTGCACAACTTACACTGCATTGCATTGAAATAATGCGGCGCTTAAGTTAAGTGACTTAACATTAAGCTCTACAATCGAATTGATAAACTCGACTTACCCATCATGAGAAATTCCTCCGCTTCTTGCTGAAGCCTACTTTTTCTAGGTTTATGGAGGGTTCCAGTGGACGGAGGGGCGCTTGGAGAGTAATCCTCCTGGAGAAGCTCTTTCCGAGAAGACATGCTGTCATTTACCCCGTTAGGACCCTTCTTCCGCAAAGGCGATGGAGACACACTCTTTTGTGCCATATTATTATCTAACGAAGGCACTCCCGAACACAATAGAAGGCTTCCCAGACGATACTAATCAATGTGTAATGCCATGCGTTCCCCGATTTCCTCCATAGCTCATCATCGACGATGACGATGGAATGTAGTGAACGTAGAACGGGTCCAACCAATGTGAATTCTTGTATTCCTTTCTATCACAACTTGTTGATGCAACTGCAGACACTTAAGTATATACAAATTTATCCATGACAGTTACTTAACTACAATTATTGTTGAGTACTGGAGGAGCGCTGCGCTGGATGAATAACAGGCTGGAATGGAATTCGTGCTCCATTCCATATCAGTAGTACGTATACAGTGCCTAGTGCCAACAACAAAATGTTTTGAGAAAGCAATGCAATGCAATGAAAAGTACTGCTGTTGCAAGATGATCATATCATGAAAAGAGTAAAAATGGTCAAGAATTCTTTTCATAGAGATTCATATGCATCTGCATTTTGTTTCTCTGGAAAAAAGGCAAGTAGGTTTATTGAGCCCTTTTTTGAACTCGTTGCATATATGTATCGCTATGTGATATAAATGTTTTTAGTTTTTACTGCTTTATGCTTCCTGCAATGAACAAGGACGAGAAAGGTTTTTATGAGGACGTGCCCAGTGCCAGTCAACAATGCTCACTACTAATGGCAAGTCTTCAATTCTTGTACATACCAAAAAGAGATACGTCCCAGGAACTAATGCAAAAAAAACTGGTTTTTAATAAATATCCATATTTGTATGGTGAGCGAGTGTGTGTGCCTGTGCTGTATCTTTGTTGGTGATAGGCATCATCAGCATCATCCTTTGAACCAAGGGAAAGAACCTCATCAGCTCATCATGACACAGACAGACCACAAAAAGACAAAGTACATTCATGATGATGCTGTTCAGAGGGTGGATTATAACAATGATTGCTGCTATGGTGTTTCTCAGAATTCAAAATGTGTTATTTAGAGCTAAAATATCCACTCTGATAAGCTTATAATTTGTAAATATACATTTTTATGAATTTAATTAATCACAGGATGAAAAGTTTGAATACTGAGTAGTAAAAATTTCTACACTAATACGTTCTTATACTTATTTAAATATTCCCTTGCTCGTGCAAGTGCAACCCAGCTTTATTGATATGTAGTTCAAACGTAGTTTAGTTTACTAATCTTATCTTGATGTGATCGACATACCTTTGACACATTATTTTAAACATTACGCGTAAAATAATGTTACATCATCATTATTATAAAACGGTAGTAGTTTAAGGTACAAGCTAGCCTTCTATAAGACGTTGTAAAAACAATGCGTCTTCTGACCAAGTTTTTCATTGCATTTTAGCCAAATCTTCACCTTACATAATATTTATCCCGCAATGGTAAACCAATTTGGCAATTTAAAAAAAAAAAATCTTAGAAAACCCGTGCACATCAGAGCAAATTAAAATTCACATACACTCCTAAAGCAAGATCTGTCAACCTTTCATCCACCTTTCCAGATCTTCCGATGCTTCCTTGGCGTCACTAAACAGTCGATTTTCAAGGGGATCCATATAGTTAGGTTTAAGCATTTTCCCAACATCATTAACAGACGATTCGTCTAAAGGCTTCATTTCTCGGTTTAACGAATACGCATCGTTCATAGCAATAACTCTCCGTTGCAGGGCCTTCAATAAAAAATAAATACGCAAATTTTGCACATTAAAATTAGAAATTCTAAGCTTTCGACAGTACTCCACATCTATAGTCCATGTCCAATAGCGCATACGTATCAATTTTAAAAATAATATCATCACCGTGAAGGTACCTCAGGCAAAGCTTCAGCAATGTACTCCGCTTCTTCATTGGGCAATGTACACAACTGTAAACCAGTCTGATAATATTGCGGTCCCATTTTATTAAGATCCACGACTGTCGGATCTGCCCTTAAAATTTCACTAGAAAACGGAATCGTCTACTTGAATAAATACAACACATACTTCGAATGCCCCCTTGTAAATATTACCATTTTAATTCCATGCTTGAATATTTCAGGGAATTGTTACCTGAATTTTTCCGTATAATGCTTAGGCATTTTAACCGTTAAAAAGCTTCGCGATTGTTTGCTCATCACCCTTGCGGCCCACAACGGGAGTTCAACTACAGTTCCAGCGGGAAGGTCACGTGATTCTTGACTAGGATCAAGAAAACCTAAAATTGGAAATTAAAAGGGACACAAAGAAAAATCATCCGTAAATAGAAACGCTTCTTCAATTAACTTTTTACATTGTGTATTACTCACCAAAATGCTTAATATCTGTTTTCGTTTTACACGGAATTCTAGTATTCGAGGCTAGTATATCCTCTAAACTAAAAAACGACGGAGCAAAGCCTTTTCTTAGCTCTTTGGAGCTCATTTGAATTATTTTATAAATAAGTTATAGCACGGCTACCACTACTTAAGTCTTCAATAGCTATTAAATTATTTTCTTTACAAATACTTACTACCATTTGGTATAAAAACTGAATATTATAAAATATATTAAAATTAAAAACCGTTTAAAACTAAAACTAGAGTTACTAAAAGGCCTCATGACTTCATAACACATTTGGGCTTCCTTTCACCTATGCCCACTTCGTCCTTACATTCAGAAATTTCCTTCCAGGTGTGTTTTGTGTATTTTATTTTAAGACTAAATTCGTGAAAGAAAGCATATTTATTGCGTGAAACAAAGATTTTTGTGCTATTAGCCTAACCTATTGAAATGACCATTAGATGTAACCATTCTAAATGTGCAGTCTACTTGATTGAACTAGCATTACTGACTGTCATGTCACACCAACAACTGCGGATGATAAAAAGAAAACAAGCAGTTTCCCGCAAAAACTCTGTATTGTCATGTCAATGCAAGCAATGGTATAAATATTTGGTTGGTTTGGTATGCAATGCATGAAATACATGAAGTGAAGGCAAAAGTAATAAAAAAGACGAGTTGCTGTTGCTCGTTGCTCTTGCTATTTATATGTACATAGGTACCTTTTTACCTTATGCAGAAGATAAGTATTTCAGAGAACAGGAAACGCCGTGTAATGCAATATAAAATAGTAATGGGAAGGGAAAATTGGGAACAATGAACAAACACGGGGCCATTCTTATCGAATCGAATGGTCTTTTGCATATTACCTTTGTGGATGATGATGCTATTCTTTTATCCAATCGAAATAATTTTGCATGATTTGCCCAAATGAATCCTCAATGTTTTCTCTCAATGTCAAAATTTATTGCTGAATAAAAAGTTTTTACCATCCAAGATTTAAATACTGAAGTAAAATATTCTTTAATTTTGACAGAAGTATATAAGTACGTATTCATATTCATTTAAACAACTTTGTAACACAACAATTATCTAATCCTCAATCGAACAAAAAAAACTGTAGGAAATCGTTGCAAACATTCAGTTAATGACTAAACCAAGCGATGTTTTACATATATTATTGTATAAATTAAGCTATATCTATAAGATCACATTTAAACGGTAGTACCGGTTCTTTGAATAGGTACATATTTTCGGGAAAAGCATTAATTGATATCATGGAATAAACGTTAACGGCAACAATGAATCACATTCGGCATAACTCTCTTACTCTCTATAATTCGACTAGAGATTAGAAATAAGTACATAACTTGCTTGCAATTAGTATTTTTTCAGGAAATTTTGCAAGACTCTTGTTCTTCAGCTTTCTCCTCTGGCTCTATTTCATTGGACCGTTCCTTTGTAAGATCGTTTAAATCAAAAATTTTTATTGGAACTCCCTTTGCATTTTCTTGCATTTCCTTATAAGCAAGATCAGAACAAACGATGGAAAGGTTGTCCAATAGTTCAATGTTGAACCGTTTTAGCTCAGATCCCGAGCTGTATTAATTTTTTTAAATGCATACATTATCAACCAACCCGACGTCAAATCCAGTGATTTAATAGATGGTTAAAAAATAACAATGAATTACACATACCTTCGCATTTGTTTAGTCTTCACTTCCAAACTCATCATAGCCTCAGAAAATGATTTGCACAAGCCGGCAACTTTCGTCTCATCATGGGTGTGCAACAGGTGGTTTTTCAATAACTCTCCTAATGTTTCAATCTCTCCTTCTTGAAACAGCGGCTCATTCACCTCTTTTCCTTCAACCATAATTCTATCATATTTAGCCATCAAGCTGCTTTGTATTTCAACCAAGGTTTCCTCCCCAGCAAAGTCCACCAGGTCAACGAAGGCCCCTCCAATAATGTTGAGAAGTTTTAGGTGTTCATGCAAATGAACAGCAATTTTTTTCACGAATGCCTTCTTATATTTTGGTTGGTTCGCCGTGACACCTGCTGCTTTAGCTCCTACGCGGTTCATATGTCGCTATAATAATGGTAAAAAACAACAATCCTCAGCTTAATCTTATTAAAATTTAAAACCTTACACCGAATATCATGGAGTTCCAATGGAAAACTTCGGGTTTCTCTTACTTTTGACTTTCGTGATGTCTGCATCTTGCCCAAAGCGTTCATTATGAAATTTTGCAGGTATAACTCGTACTGGTCGTCCAAAAGATCTGACGCAGTTGCTTTCTTCGTCTTCACAGGCAGTCGTTTGATTTCGCCACCTAAAATCAAAACAGAATTGAAATATGCAAAATAAGTAATGAAAGATGTAGAATCTTTTTATTATGTATGATTGGAACGTACCGGAGGAGTTTCCACCGTCGTTAGATTGATTTGATGTTTTCGGAAGTGGACAGACAGCAGTTGGCTTTAGCGGTTCATTCTTTCCTTTTGTCAATCCAGTTTCGGTGCCTTTTTGCTTAAAAAAATGTGATTTTCGAGCCTCTGTAACTACAGTAGGGGCCTTTTTTATCTTTGGCAGGCTTCTTTGAGAGGTTGAAGTGGTGGGTCGGTCATTAGCAGACATGATGAAAATTGTATTTAATAAACACGTAAACTATTGTCAGTTAATAATGATAACTGAAAACACCAGCGATCAACTGGACTCACGCTGGAAGAAAACAAAAAAAACGAAGAAATACTGCAGCTGAAATTTCAGGTAATCATTTAGTCTTTTCTTACTACGACGGGAAAGGTCACTGACACTGAACTGATGAACTGTACTGATGATGATATTAGTGATGATTCTCCAATTTTGTATTTTACAATATTAACAAATATTTTTCATATTGTAGGAGTAGGAGTATTCGATTTTCAAGAATTATTAATCATGCACAGATGACAATCCAAATGAAATGTCATTTAAACGTATTAAGAAAGAGGTTACTAAACCATTTCCTCTCTCCTCACTCCTAGATATCCATATACCGGTAACTATTAAATCTATAGTACAAGTACATCGAATTTTAAAATTTTTTTGTTGTTGTTGTTTGTTGTACACAGAGACAGAATAAAAATTCTCCAATTCCAGCATTTATTCATTCATGAATCTGAAACCAAAAAAATAATCTTGTTTTGTTGATTTACTATCATTTTCAGGATTTTCGCGCTCCAGCTTCAGAAAATAACAAAGACACACAGCAGCTTCAGCTTCAGCAGCAGATCTCGGATACAGATACAGGGTAACAAACTAACAACTGTTGTGCTTGTCTGTGACTCAATCCAGCGTAGCTGAGCAAAGCGAAGTGAGTGATCACCTGCCCCTCTTTTTACTACAAGCATAACCCTCGAAAGGAAAAACGTTACTATAATAGACCACGAAATCTGGAGGAGCGGTTCTTTTCAGTGGAATCGGACACGTAATACAACTACGTTTTCACAGGTACTGAAACTTTCTTTAAATGACAACATATGATGGTGTTATGGCATAGCTCATTAGAAAGCTATGGAAACTTTGAAAAAAATTTTGAACGGTCAATGGCTATGAGCGTTATGATACTTTTATCAATGGAGTATACATGCCATTTTCGTTTCAAATCCATTTTAAAGGGGCATGCAAGAAAAAAAACATGCATACTGCCGTTGTCGATTAAGTAGGAGTTTAGTTCAGTTTTTGAAGAGCTCCTAGATTAGCTATCACAAGCCATCGTCCTCGTATGAAAGAACCATTGCACAGACAGTCAGTGGACAATCAAAATCAATACTGCGCTGAAGACTCAGCTTGGTAATACTTTAAGTTCCTCAAAATCAGGATTTTTTAATAATTCCATGGCCTGCGTTCAAATTCTGCATACTAGGTCTTAGGTAAACATATTGTATGCGTTAAACATTGATAATCAAATCATCAATATCAATCATATAATATCATAGTCATAATGCATACATGAATGCCGATCGCGACGCAATCCATTAAAGGAGGATGCAGCTGAAAGAATTTAACTTTTTATCAGCCAGAGACAGAGCTAGAGTTGCTAGAGTTAGGTTGTAATGCACTTTTTCGCTCGCATGGAAAAGCGGAGGAAGAGTTAAGAAAACAAAGAAAAGAAGTAGGCAAAGCTATGCAATGATACGTATTCTATTCATGAATACCTATACGAAGGGTATGTATATTAGTAATACCACGTCAATGAGCAAACGAATTGCTTTCATCGTTCCCTAATTCCATCCAAAATCCAAATCCCATCTGCCCTGAGTTTTTTCTGGCCAATGCCATGTTTGTAGACTTGCTGATTGCCTAATCCTTCCAGTATTTCCACACTCTTGATTCACCTTTGAGCGGGAAAGCATCTGGCTTCTTTTTGGCTCTTTCTCATCCCTCATCCGATATCCTTTTCTTTAGTCAACACTGCAATTGCTTTGGTCTTTTACTGTTGCTCACTCGAAACCAATACAATACCCAAAAGGAAAGCTAGGAATTAAATGGTAATGAAATGAATGATGGTGGTCTGAGGTCTGAGTCTAACAAAAATGTAGAAAAAAGGTTTTTTTTTGCTCTTCTGGTAACCGCTTACTCCCGCCAAAACATTGTATTATTTCCTTACATTATTACATACCTTCACTCTTTTTTAAAAGAATGCCGTATGAAAACCTTTTTTCATTTTATGACTATCTCTATGTTGTCGTCTGTCTGTGTGATGATGATGATGATGATTAGGATTGAGGATAAGGATGATCATGATGAATAAGAGAGGAGTCAGTTCAGTTCACGGCCATTCTTGTGTGGCTGAAGAAAGACTGACATGTAAACTAAACCCCCAACAGCCAATCTACAAGAGGATTTTCCCTTGTTTAGTTTAGTGGCTGACAACGAAGACGATGCGATGTCTTTAGATTTGCTCACACTTCTCCTTCACATAATAAAAAAGCAGCGGCAGCGGCCATTTAACTGTTTAGTGCAAGGCAATAGTCGCCGCGCCGTTATTTAAACGAATTAATATGTTCAGTGTTTCAAAATTATCATTTCATTCATCATCATCATTAGTTTTATTTTTTGGATATCAATCGCTTTCCCCGGAATTGTGTTGTCCTGCCTGAGAGTCTTTTAGGCAGTTAGACCTTCGATTTTATTAATTTCAATTGAATTAATTGGAAATTCTAAAGATTTCGACCTTAAATACTAATTGGTTCCAACGTAAACGTAATCTAAATCAT
Source organism: Seira musarum (assembly GCA_027743895.1). Taxonomy (NCBI): domain Eukaryota; kingdom Metazoa; phylum Arthropoda; class Collembola; order Entomobryomorpha; family Entomobryidae; genus Seira; species Seira musarum. The sequence continues at coordinate 39,957 of JAHZMX010004354.1, forward strand.
CAGCTGCTGCTTAAGGGTGAAGGTGAAAGTTGGGGCATCGTGATTTTATTCGTGGGTCATTGCACTGCTCACTCTCTCTGTTCTGTGTTAGTTCAGCGGTCAGGCAGTATTTTCTTTTATCTCACGACGACATGTAGTTTTTACTAAAAATATTCTTCGGTGATTCAGTTCGAGTTCATTTTATTTTTTGATTTCATTGTGTTCATCAGCAAGAAAGTAGTTTGTGTTTCCGGTTTTCTGAATGGTTCAGTTTCATTCCATCACAGGTAATTAGAGCAGTTTTTCGAAATTGAATACCTAAATTGATTTGGAATTTATCATTCCGCATTGCATCATTATTTATTCGGTTTCAGAAGTCGACCTTAAATGTTCATTTAGGAACTCCGTGTGTGTTCCTAATAGCCTGTTCAAGCAGCGAGCCAAAAGACTGAGTGAGAGCCTATCTGAAATTAGAATGATGGCATCGTTATTAAGAACTAAAGTATCAAAGTCAATTAGTGTGTGTGAGCATTATCAAATTATGAAACCAGCTGTTTTGGTTACGTTATAATTTATAAAGTAGCAATTCGCCATAGCTATCATTGTTGCGTTTCGCAAATAAATAAATAAAGTGGCCTTTTCGCAAGAATAAATCGCATCGAATTCCCTTGAATGAAGATTTGGTAGTGCCTTAATCCTTAACTGCGGTAGTTTTAACGGCAGTTGTAAATTGTGATATGTTTTATTTTTTCAACAGTAGTATTTCCTTAATTATTCGCCACACTTTTTATTTATTAGATACAGATAATTTTCAAATTATATAATAAAATATTTGAGATTTCCTTGTTTAGTGATTCACTGCTTGAGTTTAAGTCTGAAGTAGTACTATTATTGTTACGGTTCAGTGGAACAAACTGAAAAAAGTCTCAGTGTTTGTGTTTATTGAGGAATTAATTTCTACGGTTCGCGATCAAAATGGCACCTCGAAAAGTTAATTCTAAGGAGGACTTGGAGAAAATAATGAAATCTATGACCAAGGCGGATTTCATTAAATTTGTAAGTCGTATATCCTGTTTACTCTTTCCTTCCAGTTAAATGTATGTATAATATAACAGATTGAAATTTGCTTTATATGTAGTTGAATGGCCATCACCTCATGAAAAGATGTTCCGAAGGAAAGCCTGACTTGCATCCTAAGGTTGGTAGTATGGTGTGGGCCAAAGCTCAAGGGTCAGTATTCTGGCCGGGTTTCATACCTGAAATGGCTGACATTATAGAAGGTTCGTATTTTTCATGCAAGTGACTTGTATTCAATAGTATTTCTAGATTTCTCATTTTAATTTTCCTATTTAATATTTTATGACCAAAGCTGACGGAGATGCCGTTGATGATTCGTCATATACATTTGTCATGTTCTTGGAAGAAACATTCCGGTATGCTCCTGTCGTTTGGGAAAATGTCATCCCCATGAGCGATGTTGATGTGGAAATTCAAAAGCTCATCATCGACAAGTTCAATAGGCTCACATTTAAATCAAAGGGTCAAAAGACCTTCACTAGGAAGGCGCTGGAGCTGCTTGATGAATTTTTGGCATCGGATCCGATGGAACGGAAAAAAAAGGCGGAAGATTATTTTGCCCAAACTAAAGCCAGTAAAAAGAAGGAGAATAATGACAATTCTACCGCCAAGAAGGATGCAAACGCCAGTGTCGAGGAGCCTTCTAAACAACACCTCCAAGAAAAATTCAAGGAAAAAATAAGCCAAATGGTAAGTTGTATCATAAATTGTTAATTATAACATCACGAGTTTTAAAATGAGTCCTCTAGTATCCGGTTTGACTTTTCTTAATCTACATTTTTGCCCTGCTTTAATTCTGACAGGTCTCAGAATCGAAGAAAAAGAGGAAATCGGGATTACGAGTTTCCGACCGCATAGTTACTAAACAAGTAGATCAGTTAAAGACTCAATCGAAAGCCGTCACTGCCCCAAAAAAGACTGAGAAAAAACCAGAGGAAGATAAGCCACAAAGGACTAAAGCCGTTGTAAAGAGCAAAAATGCTCGTCCTGATGTCGGTGGAGAAGTAATGAGAGAGTGGACGAAGGCCCGTTTTGATAAAATTACGAAAAACTACAGTTTTGAATCTGGTAGCCCTGCTTTATGTTGTCAGTGTGAGCAGTCCATAGACAAAATCGAAGACATTAAAACTTGTCATGGTATGCCTTACCACGCAACATGTCTGGAAGAAGTTGGTAAGATATCTTTATCTTAAAAATGAACCTGCCTTTACCTTTTTAATTAATCATGTGCCTGAAATAAATTTGATTTATGTCAATATTTTTATTTTTTAGATTCTGTCCGCAAATGTAAGATGTGCATTGACCAGCTATGCTTCCTATGCAGACGGCCTTCTGAAACCCAGAATTTAACGTACAAATGCTCCCGTTGTGATTTGAGGTTCCACATAAACTGTCTTTTAAAAGACTGGCCTCAGGCTGAAATTCAAGGTTCAAGCGGTCCTATCACATGTCCCACTCACTTTTGTCATACTTGCTTGGGCGAGCAAAAAGTTTCTGGAAAATTTCGGGATTACACGACCAATCCCTCCAAAGCTTACCACTGCCTGTATTGCTTATCCACATACCACAAATGTAGGTGGATTCATTCATATTATTAATTACTCATGTCATTATCTCAATTCCAATTCCATTGAACATGTTTAACTTTATCTTTAAATTTAGCTTGTCTCCCTGCCGGTTGTGGTGAAGACATCAAAGGGAAGGATTACATTATATGCCCTAAACACAAGCTCCCAGAACTCAAAGTTATGCAACGGAGGATTGGTTGTTTAACATGTTACAAACGTATGTCATTTATTATTGAAATGCAGGACAAACGTGATTACTGTGATTAGTGATTCATTTTTGGCTCATGATTTCTACAGATATGAGTCGAAAAGAAGTCGAACGAGTCGAATGTCAGTTATGTATTCAGACATTTCATCCCGAGTGCGTTGGTTATACTGGTGAAATCAAGGAGCGAATAACGCTTGAAGAATTTGCCAAAGGCTACCAATGTTTTACCTGCCGTTGGGGGTTTTTCCCAATATACGGACAAGTCGTATGGTTTCAGCAGCCTCAACACCAGTGAGTGAAAAGAAAGATTCAATCAAACATTTACATTCATTCGAAACGTTTCCTCACATACTATATCATATTCAAGGTACTGGCCTGCAAGAATTCTTTATCCCATGGAAGCCAAAAAGCGTTCCAGCTTCGCAAAACGGCTTCCTGGACAATACTCAATAGAGTACTTTGGGTCGAATTCTTTTTATGACAACGCTAGCAGAGCTCTGCCCTTGCATTTAACCACAGTTGAGATTTTTCAGGTTCTAATTTTACTTCATACTTAATAGCAAATATTTCGTAGATACTTATGTAAATGTGGAATAACATTTTAATGGCTTCAATGCTAATGTTGCAGAATTTGAAAGTTTATCAAGATACCCCTAAGATCTTGCGAGCCCATGAAGAAGCTGCCTTCTTTTTCCAGTTTGTTGAAGCTGCCCGTGATAAAATGTTACCAATGGTAAGATTCGTTTTGAATATGTATGTGTTTGTAAATGGAATGATATACTCATCCTTAAAACAAAACCAATCATCATTAACACAGCCACGACCAGTGTACAAGAAGATCGAGAGAAATGTCTACCGCACTGTCAATGTTTCGAGCCTTAAAGTAAAGGAGCCCACTGACCCGTGTTCATGTGCTGATGACAAAGAGGCGAAGTTTGTCTGCACTTCAGACAGTGGATGTACAAACAGGTTTGTTTTTAAACATTGTCCTTTCTTTCAGTCAACTCTTTGGCGACATATAAATAAATAAATCGGACAATTGTTTAATACAGGGATATGGAAATGGAATGCAGTGACAAAATTTGCAAGGGGAAGAACCGTTGCTCAAATCGAATGTTTGTTGAAAGAAAGAACGATGACGAATTCTTGGAGCAAAAGCTCTTTATCAACAAAGGCTGGGGAGTAATTGCGAAAAAGACGTTCGAACCTGGCGATTTTGTTGCTGAATACAGAGGAGAGGTGATTGATAGAGCCGAAAAGATCTGGAGATTAAATAAGAAGGAGGAAGAGGATCCTTTGTATCTGTTTGAACTCTCTACTGAGTTCTTTATAGACGCTGAATATATCGGGAATATGTCTCGCTTGATTAACCATTCTTGCGATCCCAACTGTGAGATCAGGAAGTATTTGTCGTTGGGACGATCTGTTGGAGGAATCTTTGCAAAGCGGAAAATAGAGGTTGGGGAGGAAGTTACATTTGATTATGGCTGTGGAAGCCAGAGTACGGCTCCGTTCAGATGTAGATGTGGATCAAACAATTGCGTTGTGTTTGTTGGCAAAGAAGTGCCAGAAGGCTTTCAAGCTGAAGAAGACCCGGAACATAATGATCAGTGGGATGACGTTTGTGCGAAATGTAGCTTTGGGGGCAGATTGATATGTTGCGATTTTCCTGGTTGTGAAAAGGTGTGGCATTATCAATGTGTTGGGCTTTCGAGACAACCCCGTCTCGACTGGTTTTGTCCGGATCATTCAGAAAAAGATAAAGCAGTCCAGTTGGCTCGAAGGAAAAAATTAAATGGGGGTGTGCGAAATCGTAAATCAAAAGTTAGTAATGGCAGTTTATCGAGCTCAAAGTCATCTGGCAGCTCATCTTCAAGCTCAGTATCATCTGAAATAGCACCAAAGAAGAAAAGAGGCGTCTCTGCTCAATCAGCTACTGCATTGGTTCGCAAATCCGTTCAGGAATTGTCGGTACTAAATAACGATTCAGAATCATTGCAGAAGGGTGAAAAGCGAAAATCCCCACCGGAACAGACTGAGGATGAGGAGTCTCAACCGCGACTTAAGAAACAGAAGACTACCGCGGCAAACAAAAAGTCTGATAATTTATCTCAGGAACGTCCTCTGAGCGACAAAAATAGTGTTAGTACTACTCCTCCAACTGTTATAAAGGCGAAGCGTAGGTTGAGGTCTTCTACTGGTCCCAACTCTTCACAGGCAAATATAAAATTATTTTACTTGTATGTAATTGATTGATTTCTTCTCTATAACGTGCGTGGTTTTCTCAAATTGCAGAACGAGCAAATCGCAGTGAATGGCATCGACGAAAAAAAGTTAGATCCCGCGGATGCTGAATTGAGTCCAGTAAGTCTCCAAAATTATTTTAAAACTTAATTCTCCATACGTCTTGTTAGTGTCTTCAATTGGTGAAAAATACTTTACATTTCTACGTTTACTTTTAGATGGATCTGGAACCCAGAATTTCTGCGTCCACCAATTTTACCAAGCAAAAGTTAACTGTAGTTGGAACCAGACTGGCAAGTTGCTGAAGTTCCTGGAGGCATAAAAGATGATTTTACAGATATATATTGTTTTAGGTTCATGTAATCGAGAAATCTGTTTTTCCTTAGTGGAATTTTAATACGGAAATAATTTTAATTTATGTGCAGTTATGGTCACTTTATTGTTTCACCTTACCAGTTATTTAGTTCGTAGTTTACATGTCCTCCTAATGTCTTTTTCTCTGCTTGTTTATTTTAATTTATACGAGGTTACAAAGCCTACTTAAACTGTGGATATTATAATGGCATTTAAAATAAATCAAAATTTGAATTTTTTACAGAAATTTTGCAAAATATGTTTATGAATGTTCTTTATCATCCTTTAGTGTCGAGTTGACAGGGGATTTCGTGGACTTACCAAACAATAACGTATATCTATATAAACAAACCCAAGAATCTCACTTGACCCCACAATGTTGAATCTTTTGGCGTAAAGGATTCTCCGCTCGCTCGTTCTTGTCGCAATATGCATATGCATAATGATGATATTGCTGCTTAGTGAATCACACGTGGTACTGGGGCCAGTTTATATTTTGCATCGTTTTTAGATAAATTTAGATCATAAATAACCCTGTACTAGTATGCATACATAATTAACTATTTTTGCTGTCCGATAAGTATCTACGTAGTTTCATTCCATAAAAGCTCTATACATCCACCTTTTCGGCTCTCGTCGTTGATGTTTTAGGGATTGAAACAGTAAATGTCGGAGTTTTGAATTAAAAAAGTTAAGCATTTTTGATTAGTCAAAATGTTTACTGACGAGGTCCATCTAACAGTGTATAATGGGGTTGAAGATAGGTTGCTTCCAGAAACTGGAAGGAAAGTAAGTTTCGACATGTGTTGTTCATTTGATAACAACGTCCAACCCGAGGAGGAAAGAAACTGTCCCTTCATACTTAATTGCTCAGAAGATATGAAGATCATTCATCGTCACCTGTTACTCGGGGAACCTTTACCTGAACATTGCTTTGGAAGCATAAAGTACAAGGACGCGAGAGTGTTTAACGACTGGTCTCCTTCGGTGATATCATCGGTGCTAAAACGCTCACTAGACCTTATTAAAACTCTGAAGAGTGAAGCCTTTCTTGGAAGAAAGACGGAACGGTATGGCACTCTCGTATACTTGTTAATCAAAATAATGGATGAATGTTGTTATTTTGTTGTTTAACCATAGGGAAGATGGTGATTTTTACATGGCGATTCTTCTAGTGAAAATATTTGTCCAATTGAATTACACAGGCCCTAACCTACTGTTAAATGAACTGACTTCGTTTGAGAAGGCGTGTTGTGAGGAAGATGTAGATAGCATAATTAAAAACTATTTTGAAGCCGATGGAATAGAGGTTGAGCCAACTGTCAGGGCTCCTGCTTTGCTTATCATTGCTGATTACTTTCTTTCGACCATTGAAAGCGATCCAAGTTTTTCTCCATTTTATCTTGCTTGGAAATTTCGAATTGATTACTTGCATCAAAGAATTTTAAATCGGCGCAGTTGGACCTTGTCCAGACGGCTGAAGCACTACGGAGATAAATACATAACGTGGTCGTTCCGCCATGACTTGAGTGGCTTCATGGAAGATGTTCATGCATCTATATTATGCGAAATTGCGGAAATGTTGGTGTACTACTATGATGGAATTCTTTCGGAACGATTTTTGGAAGAGGCTATGAAAACTTTGGGCATTGCTGTGGAAGTATCAGGCAAGGCAAAAATTTGAGTTTTCGGTAAAGTTTCTTCCGAACCATTTTCAATTATTATTACTATTATATTTTTATTTAATAAGGAAAAATGGGATACCGGACTAGATTTCAGCAGACGCCCACACCGCAAACTGTCGTTAATATAAACAGTTTGGATACATCATCTATACGCTATGCACCGATGTTTGATGTGAATTCTTTCTATTCGTCCATTCCAAAATCACTGCCAAAGTCTGAAAATTTGAATGATGATACGCGCCTGGAACGAGTAAGATTGGTCGACGAAGTGAAACCTGAAACACATTTAGGTCTCCATCAGTTAATTTTATGTAGTGCAATGTAAGTAATTTGTTGCATTTGCCTACATATTTTTGATAGGGTGCTTGACTCATACTTTTGTATTCACAATTCTGCAGGCTTCATAAGCAAGGCTTCTGTGGGAAAACTGAATTAGATCGGCAGGAAATAGAGGCCATAATAAATGTAAGTACTTATACGTAAGGGTGACAGGTTTAGTATGAAACACATGTCAGACACTTCTCTTTATTTTTTTTCATTGAATAGGTCATTATTGATAATCCTGTTTCATGGTCTGGGCGATTAAGTTCCCTGGTGGCCAGATGCAGATTAGAGAAACTTGATAGAAGGGCAATTGATCGAACCCTTCGACAAATTGAAGTATGAATTTATGTTTATTCTAATACTGCGTCGAAATCACTTATTTTAATCACACACGAAATTTTATCTGGATTAATTTGAAGGAGTTACTAAAAGTCATTTCACAACCGGCTGAAGACTCGCTTGCGCTTCAAAGGCAATATTTATTTTTCGGGTCAGGACATCCATCAATAGCGGATACCAAGGCATGTTATAAATGAACGTATATTTGTGTAACTATGTAAATCTAGTTTTAGCTTTTGGAGGGAATAATTTTACTGTTTCGCTGCAGTTGCTCTTTGGAGAAGTTTTGATATCTTTGGAGCATTGGAAGGAAGCATTGCGAATTTTTACGGAACTGGGGTCATTTGAGCACATTGTGACTTGCTATGACATGATGAATTTGCGACACAAGGTTTTTTTTTCAATAAAGATTTTACTGGATTGTATTTTTTATGTCAGTTTTTTTGTTGAAAACCTCCAATCCAATGTAATACTGTTGTACAGGCCGAAGAACTTGTGAAGCAAAAAATCCAAGATGAAGGAAGGACACCCAGACTTCTTATTTTACTTGGAGATGTAACTTCGGATATTTCGAACTATGAAGAAGCATGGATCCTTTCGAAAGAAAAATCGTATTTATCTCAGTTTAAACTCGGAAATCATTATTTCAAGCGTAGTGAGGTAATTTTTTGCGCACCAAAAATGTATGCGCATAATAACAATGCCCATTTGTCAGTTATTAGTTTGGTAAACGTTTATCAATGTGCTATTTTCTCTTCATGCATAGTTTGAGCAAGCCGCTGTGTACCTGAAACGAGCTGTTGAGTTGGCCCCATTAGAATACCCTTGTTGGCTAAAATTGGCATGGGCCTGTTACAAAACTGAAGATTATGAAACCGCATTTCAGGCATATTTGCGAGCCGCTAATTTGGAATACGACGTGAGAAAGAGACATAATTCTCAAACTTTATTTTGAAAAACAAACGTCTTTATCAATGTTTTGTGTTCACAGAATTTCCAAGTTTGGAATAATTTGGCCAACTGTGCGCTCAAGCTTGATCGTAAAGAATACGCATTGAGAGCGTATAAGCTTGCTGTTAAATGTAACTACGACGAATGGAGAGTGTGGAGCAACATACTTGTCGTTTCATCAGAGCTGAGAAACATTGCCGATGCCATAATTGCTTACCATCGTATTCTGGATTTGAACAAAGACTTTTTGGATGAAAATATTCTGGAAACTCTCGTCGATATTGCCATCCAGGGAGAAAATCCTGACTTGACGACATTGAGCAATTTGGCTAAGCTGATGGGTCGAATAACATCTTTGGTTTGTTTGATATTTTACCCCAGTTAATTGTAATATTAAAGTCAAAAATTGATTTAAAGGCAAGCTTAAGGTAATCTGCTTTTTTTCTCAGGGCTCCCGAAGCTTTATAGTTTGGCTTTTGTATGGAAGACTACTCGCAGCTTACATACGCTGTGACTCCTCAGTTTGCGATGAAGATTTGAGAGGACGTAATTACGAGAGAGGGATGAACTATTACGACAAATCTTTGACACTAATGCGACAGAGTCCCAACTGGAAGACAGATCTCACTACAATCACGAACGTTGTAAACTGTGTTCGAGAATTCCGCCAGCGTAAGATGATTTGATCCTCTTGTTCTTAATTCTCATTCAATCAGTTATGAGGTTGTCCAGTTACTAGATATGTTATACCGTTCCTTTCATTACGTTCCTAATTTTTTAGGTCGGGAGGATGGACTGTCAAAGATGAATATCGACGTTAATGATCGCCTCAAGGGTTTGGATGCCTTGTTAAGGCAGACAGCCTTTGCTGTACATGACAACTTAAAACATTTGATGGAAACACTTCCAAATCCGGTGAAAATTATTCCTGCCTTCAATGATATGCAGGAAGAGATAAAAAGACCCTTTTATACATAAAACCTTAAGTAAATAAATTGATATGTTCACATTCCAAACTGTGTAAGTTTGAAAATCCATAAGATCTTTTAAAAAGCATTCACATATTACTTTATATTCATATCAAATAGGGGTATTAAAATTAAAATCATGGCGAACAGATCAACCTTACTCATACTTTTGGAACCTCTTCATGATTCACCGAACAATGAAAGGAATGAATAAATAAACGAGTTTGGCATTTAAGGAGTCCTGAAGGAGCTCAGCAAAAAGGAAAAAGTACGTTAAGTGCACAATTTCATACCTCATGTCGGCATGGGAAGGAGTCCCATTATTCGCATTATTAAAAGCTTGTTGCTTTTAGGAAAAAAAGCTTTCATTGCCGTTTTGATGGTGGAAAAGTTGTGTGGAGATGAAAAGCGGTTTGCTATTTTACCAGAGCCTCATAAATTGATCACTTGATCCATAACGATCTATCTCGTTAAAAATTTTATGAAAGACCTTGTTTGCTCGCATTTCATGCTCAGAAAATTTACCCCTTGAAGCATGTCGTTACTATTATTAAACTAGTGGGGATTTTTTTCCTTAACGCTTTCACGCTCCAAAAATGTTTTTAGAGATTTACTAAACAGAGTGCAAAGTTAAAGCTGCTTCAAATGTCAGAGTTTATATTCATATTCCAATTTAACGGTGTGCCTACACACCATTATACATACTCCAAGGCCAAGCAAAAATTGGCACCGTACAAAGAAAGATCAATAAAAAGATGGGTTTTATATAACATAAAAATGTAAAAAAAGGTAAGTAAGCAAACATTGTGGAAAAATGGCGAAAAATATTATTTACTCTCATCTTCTGACAACCCACACGATCTTCACTATCTCAAGCACACATATTCATCCATCCACAATTTAGTACACGCGCTTTGGTACTAACTTACTCGGCCTGGTATAGCCTCAGCCCAACTTTACGTATAGTAATATGTTCATGATCAAGAAAAATCTCTGAATCTGGGGCATTATTCTTCTTCCTGGATGGATCTTCACGAGGCTATTTCCTTCCGCATTAACAGAAAACGTTTTTTTATTGTGATTCCTTTTGATTCTCATACTTTCACGCTTTTTCATAAAATATATGTTATACAGAGAAACTTCTTTCCTTCTCATCTTTTCTTTTCAAGTTGTTCGCCTTCGCTTGGTTCCAATCCAACGTTCGAATGAACAAAGTAGTAAGTGAAATTATATACAGAAGTACTAACATGGAGTTTCAGCAGGTATGCTTCTTTCTTGTCTTAAAATCTTCATTTCCATAGCAAGCCTATGTACTTATGAACAAGCATCTTTCAATTTTCAATACGTTTCTCCTTTAAGTAAAAACTCACGTCCTCACCTTTACAATCTTTTTTCCTCTTGAAGCTTTGATTCATTAGTCGTTCTCCTTTAGACTTTTATGTTTCATCATCTTATTATTGATCCGAGAAGGAGTAATATTAAGTAAGAATAAAATGTGATATACGGAAAATGTGGACGAGGAAGAAGAAAATTATTTTAAGTATCACCGCTCTGTTCAAGTTAATAAAAGCTTTCGTATGCACATTCAGTATTGCTCTGGGATGTTTTAGATGTCTCAATCCGATTCCTATCTTACATGGGAACTGAAGAAAAAGAGTATGTAAAAAAATGTAATACATAGAAACATTAGTCCTCGCTTTGCTTTCATAAACTTGCTTTACCTTCATCAACTTTTCACAATTGAAATTATCCTTGTTACATCAAATGTGACGCGTTTGAAGTTTAATCATCTCTGAACCAATTACAAAACCTGGAAATACGTAGTTATTCGGCTTTACTTGTTGAAGTTGAAAAGATGAAATTCTCTATCAATATAATACCCTGAAAATCATCACTAGTCAAAGATGAAATGAAGTTTTTCCCCTTTTTATTACTACGCTAAGAATATGAGAAGATTGAGAAAAGCTGAAAGTGCTTACTTACGTCATGCCATACAGACAGGCTTGAGAACGTGTGTATAAAAACAGCAACACTTTCTCTCCGGTTTCCCTTCAAAGTTCAAAATGAGTGGCCTCAAAAATCACGTTTCAGGTACAGGTGTTCAAGCAAACCAAAGATTTAAGCCTATTATCAGATCCAGGATATCAAATACCTGGAAAGAAAAGAGGAGATAAGGTTCCACTTTCTCAACAATTTTTTATGACGTAGAAGATAACAATCTCATCTTCAGCCGGATAACACTAACACTATATTTTACCAACGTCACATGCTTGAGGAAACATAACTTAGCTCGTCGGGATATGAAACGCAAATAAAATTAAGGAATCTTCATTAATGAAAAGAATTACTGGTACGAAATTTTATTTCCTTATTACAAGTTTGTAGTTTGTGACGTTTAATACAAGGGAGAACAATTATCCAAAATGAAGACATTATTATCTTCTATATACTTTGCTTAGTAAAATATATGATGAGACCAGAAACTTTCACTACTTTCCCTCTGGCTTTCATTCAGGTGGGTAATTTGGTTACGTTTGCTTTTGGATTTCGGGTTTGTAGCGAGCTGTTATGAATCAGAGTCCAAAATAAATAAATTGCAACAAGAGGATAATGATGTAGCTGCAACGGACTTTATTTGGAATTTGAATTGATATTTGGCTTGCAGCATTTTACTTCCCCCACTAAAAAAACAATTATTTTCTCCGTGTATTTGCATTTGAAGAGTAATAACAGTAACCACAATCGAAACAGTAACTACGCATTTTACTTATTACTGGCAAATACATATAAAAACATTTCATATTCAATAGAGAATGAACATGAGCTATGAACACAACAAAAACGAATCTGGTTTGTCTTTGTGAATATCAAGCTGTCTTACAATGCCCCTTGAAATAAATGTTCGTTGTCTACGTTTACGTTAAGTATCTCCAGTTCTAACATTCCGTTTGACATTTGATTTGAATGAGTACATACTTTCAACAAAAACCATACAATTTCAATACAATAGACGATTTATACATTACAAGTTCTAGGAAATGCTTGAGTGGCAACTATGGTTGGTGATAGTGATGATAAGCAACCATTTGTAACAGATTTCCCTTGAGTACTTATTAGAAACCTATTCAATGAGCAGAATTCCTCAATGACTTTCTCTTGTACGAATTTCCATAATATCAATGTATAAATGAGCAGGTAATTATGAACTGCTTAAAATTAAATTGACAAGATACAAAGAGACATAATATGACTACTTATGATTTTTTAATTTATGACTCAATCTTCAACACATATACCAGTTCATACATCATACGTGAGCTATTTATGTTTCACTGCTCTGTTTTTTATTCCAATCAACAGCCATCCTTTTGCGTTTCTGTTACTTAATAAATAATAATACTTAAATGCAATTATTATTATTATTACATATCAGATAACCATGCATCGGTTGCGTTCAGAAGTGAAAACCATGGTTTAAATGTAAATATTGAAAATGTGACAATAAAACTATTAGAGCTGAGAAACATAGTTCTGGTTGCAAGACAAGGACAAGACAAGGAACACAACGTTAAATTAAAGTGTACAAGCATACATAGTTCATGAGTTACAGGAACTTTTTTAAATTCTATCCTCACAAATCTCTTTGTAATAAATCAGAGATTAACCCCGTCAAATGCAAAGTATGCAAAAATTTGGCAATTAATGTGACTAAGTTGACGAAACAAAGGCAAATTTGCAGCATACACAAACGGTGTTTACCAAGCGACAGATGCATGTATGAGGAGAAAAACAAATTGATAGCTGGTCTCTGGCTCAGGCTCAGGTCCTAGAGCTCCCAAAAACATCAAATGATCTGTGTCCATCACCTCAATATCATGTGATGTAGTTTCCTTCATCCATATTATGCTCTCACAAATCACAATAGCGACCAACATAATTTCTCATTCCGGCTGAAAGATTCATTTTTGAAATCAAACTCAAATGCAAATATGTATGTAAGGACATTGAGTTCAATATTTATGTATCATTCCTTTGCCTGTGTACTCGGTTGAATTCAATATCATTGTAAGAATATCTCTGGCTCCTATACGCTACGATTACTTGCGATGGTGATATTGATGATGATGCGGCAAACAAGTATCACCTATTCTCTCTCAATCTCATCATCACACATCCCATCATCATCTCTTCTCTTCTCAGCAGCCACTTACTACTACTGCTGACAAACTGAGGCTCCCGAACCGATATTTTTTAGTTTTAGTTGGGACACCTTAAATATAAGAGCTACTCCAAAGAGCGAGTGTGAGTGAGTGAAGTGAGCTAATAAGCAGTTCTTCGCGTCCACAAGCTTTCTATGTGATATTTTGTTACAGAGAAATCCTGTCCATGGTCATTTCTTTTCTTCCTCTTGAATTCAATCCACTATCCGCACTCACTCAATCACTCTTTTTCAAGAGATCCTTTTGCCTTCCACAGCAGCAGAGCAGCAAAATACTCAACAGACAAGCTCACTATTACTTCCTCACAGAAAAAAAAACATTTTAGGTAGAAATGAGCTGCTGCACAACTACACTAATGCTACGACTACGACTACACTATTTTTAAGGGAATTGGCCTATATGTAAAGTCCATAAGCAAAGCATGAGAAAGAATGGGATAGGGGCAAGTTGGTCTTGCCGCGACAAAGCTTGACTTTTTGCTATGGATCGTTCTCCATAAAAAAAAACATTGAATGAAAAAGTTGGTGATTCACTCTGAAACTTTTCTTTAAGAAAATTGTGTTTTAAACAAAGTGTGACTTCTACTCTACTTTTTTGAAAGATTATGATCTGGCGATTATTTTGATACCAAAATTAGTGTAATTAAGTTAGATTTAGATAGGTTTAAGTTAGTTTTGTTTTCGCAGTTTTTGCCATTATTGTTCATCTTAATTGTAGCTTAAACCTATCTAAATCTAACTTAATTACACTAATTTTGGTATCAAAATAATCGCCAGATCATAATCTTTCAAAAAAGTAGAGTGGAATTTAAATATAATATATATAAAGTTCGATATCATCATCATTTTCAACCTTATAAACGTCCATTGCACGTTGCCACCCCCTACAGCAATTTGGACTCCGCCCACTCTGGCACAAAAAAAAACATTCCACGGAGCAGGAAGCAAAGAGTGGTAAGAAAAGAATAACCATACCATTATAATACCGTATATGTTCTAATATAAAGGACGGTTCGAATTTGTATATGAATTGGTAATTAAACCCCGACCGTTAATACTTCTATAATTGCTTATTTTAGCCCGACCGTAAATATTTCTATAATTGTTAATTATAGCCCGACCGTAAATATTTCTATAATTGCTTATTTTAGCCCGACCGTAAATATTTCTATATTTGTTAATTATAGCCCGACCGTAAATATTTCTATAATTGTTAATTATAGCCCGACCATAAATATTTCTATAATTGCTTATTTTAGCCCGACCGTAAATATTTCTATAATCGTTAATTATAGCCCGACCGTTAATATTTCTACAATCGCTTATAATAACCCGAACGTTAATATTTCTACATTTGCTTATTTAAAGCCAAACCGTAAATATTTCTATAATCATTATTTAAAGCCCAACCGTAAATATTTCTATAATCGTTATTTAAGGCCCAACCGTAAATATTTCAATAATCGTTATTTAAAGCCCAACCATATATATTTCTATAATCGTTTGTTATAGCCAAACCGTTAATATTTCTATAATCCCATATAACCGTCTAACTTTTAAAAATAATAGCATTGTTACTTGAAGTATAACATTTATATATTATTAGTTTTGCAGCTACCATGGGAAAAGTTGGATTGGGCTTAGGATGCCGAAAAAAGAAGGTCTCGGCTCGCATCATTGCGCACCTTGCTAAAGCGCGACAGAAAAAAGAGTTGCTACGAAACTCTTTGAGTGAAACGTCACTGGTAATCTTTACACAATGAAACATTTATATTGCAACGTTGCATTGTTAGACAATTTTTTTTTACTTCTAGCCGAGTATGCAAGTTGAACTTACTTACGAAGACAAGCAACCCAACAAAATTTTGAACCGCCGAAAATCAGACCCGCTTGAGCGGTCGGTGTTAACGAAACGTAGCGCGCCAAATATCGCATCAACTGAAACAGCAAGCGCAATCTACTTCAAAAACATTGCTAGTTCGAAGCTTACCACCACTCCTAATCCCATTAAGTCCTCTACTATTTCCGCTCCACCACCGTTTGTTTTAAAACAACGAGAAATATTTTCCATAAAAAGCATTATAGACTCCGTTGAAGCACTTACTGCTCATGCTCGAGGTTGCCCATTTCCTATTAATTATGAATCTCTTGTCAACTTGTCCGTTGAAACAAAACTCAAGTTTAAATGCGTATGTGGCTGGGAAGTAGTGATGGAGAGCAACTCTGGATCTGAAATGTACCCTCTAAATCACGCAATTTCGATAGCAAGTTCTGCCGTTCCAATTGGACTAGATGATCTGCGCTCATGCTTCACTATTCTAGACTTATCCCCTCCTACTAAACATACATTTGCACGCTGGAACCAAATCGTAGAAAATGATTTGTCTGTTGACGCACAAAAGTCAATTCTGGAGGCTGGTGCGGAAGAAAAACGTCTGGCTATAGAATCCAACAATTTTGCAACTGTTAATGGTGTAAAGTACCCAGCAATTACTGTACTTTGTGACGGCGGGTGGGCCAAGCGGTCCTATGGCCACTCATATAATTCCAGTTACGGAACTGCTGTCATAATAGGAATGAAGACAAAAAAAATTGTGTATATGGATACCAGACAGAAAATCTGCCGCGTCTGCCAAATAAGTTCAAGATCTGGGACTACAGTGCAACATCGCTGTTGCAAAAATTGGTCGTCCGCTTCTACAGCCATGGAGTCCGATATCATATATAATGGATTCAAAAAAAGCATTCTCCAGCACGGGGTTATTTACAGCTGCTTTGTTGCTGATGGCGATTCTTCAACTTATGCCAGAGTAAAAGATGTTTATGACGGTATCACTGTTCAGAAGATCGAGTGCATTAATCATGTCATTCGAAATTTAAACACAAAACTGCGCAATATTGCGGGTAACTGTGTTAAAAGCCGATATGTTGAAATTTCGAAAGAAGAGCGGCAAATACCGCGTATGGAAAGTCGATTCCGTCGAGTTGGTTTAGCGGTCCAATCTGCATGCAGCTACTACAAGTCTTTAGGTAATCCACAGGACAATTGGAAGAATTTACGTTCAGATATTCTAAACATTCCGTATCACATATTTGGCCGCCATACAAAATGCAGTGAATATTTTAACTGTTCTCTTAAGAACGAAGAAAAGGATTTGGTTGACATTGTTCGAGACAAGCCAATTTTTACTGAGCTGGTGAAAGCTATTGATCGGATTGCTAATCTTTCGAGAAGTCTAATTCTCAGGGAAAACAGCAATATAGTTGAATGCTTCATGTCAATCGCAGCCAAGTATCTGGAAGGAAAGCGCAAAAATCTTGGCGGCAAATCTATTTACTTGATGCGCATTAGTGCTGCTGTTTTAAGCTTTAATCGAACTAAATTCTGGGTGGCAGATATTGAGAAGGCTAAAAATCACAACCTTAGTTGCCGTTGGAACTTTCAGCACCTGCAATGCATTAGTCAACGCAAGCAAAAGAAAATTCGAAAACGCCCGCGCACAATAAATTTTCCTTTTTTGAAATCCAAAGGCGACGAGCATTATGGTACAGATCCTGAAAGAGTTGACTTGTCCGAAGAAGAGCTTACTGAGGCAATGAAGTCTATTGAAGCTTCCTTAGCTGTCACAAGAGAACGTCAAGCTGAAATCGAACTAGCTACCAGAGGTCAATCTGACAATCAACTGTGGAATCTAGAACGAAAAAAAAGAATCACTGCATCAAATGCTGGAAAAATTTTTAAACTTCAAGACTCTACCGATAACGAACCTACTATTCGTCGTCTTCTTAGCAACAGCTCGATTAGCACTTCTGCCATTCAGTACGGGAAATTGCATGAAAAAGATGCGGTTCTGTCATACGAGAGACATCAAAATCTTACCCCAGGCGCAGTAAGTCCCTGTGGTTTATTTGTTTCTGTGGAAAACGGCTGTTTAGCAGCATCTCCGGACGGACTGATTAGTAGTGATGGTATTTTAGAGGTTAAATGCCCCGAAACATTAAAGCATGAAACATTGCACAGTTGGGCAACTTCAAAAAAATATGCCTCGTGTCCTTTGACCGCAAAGAATGGGAAACTTTGTCTAAAAACTAAGCATGATCATTACTATCAAGTAATCATGCAGCTATTTGTTACTCAGAGGCAATATGTAGACTATTTTATTTGGTCAGAGCGGGAAACATTTTTAGAGCGCGTGTTTCGTAATCCGGAAACAGAAGCGGTTTGGAAGTCTCTGAAGAAAAAATTGATACACTTTTGGTCCAACGATTTGCTGCCAGAACTTGCAGATTCTAGACTTGATCGGAAGAAAAAACCCCGAATACCAGTGTATCGACAGGAGGCTATAAGCAAACGAAACGTGAAAAAGGCGGTGGCTGCTGGTAGTACTTCTTCCCGTCCGCAAGATAGTTAAATCTCCGCAGTCGGGGACTGGCGTCTGAAACAAGCCAGGGCGTAATGCTGAATTGCAGGGCCTTTGGGTCTAGGCAAGCCGTGCATAAACAATAAGAAATATGACCACGGTCATATTGTGATTTATTGTTTATGCTAAAGCCTACTGAAGACTAGGCATTATTAATGCATTTATGTATTAATAGTGTCTGGCCCTTTGGCATGGGCCGAAACCCACTTCCCTTGCATGTATGCATATTATCTGTAAAGATTTTAAACCTTAATATGGATTTACTGGCCGCAAGTTTGATTTTTTAGGGACGGAAAACATGCTTACACGAGAGAAATGTTGCATTCAACTTCTCTGCTCTGGTAGTTGTCTACTTCAGTAGTTTAAAGGAATCTTAAACTTAAACCCTTAATACCAGATTACTAACATTTTTATTTGTTTTTCAGGTAAAATGTCTAGAGAAGATTGGGGAGTTTTGGGGCTAAGGGAAGACGCCTCCGTTTGGATTTAGCCTATAGGCGGATCTTGGATTGGTATGAGGGAGGAAAGGTCCCCTTCTATCAAAGATGTGCGCAACCTCGTCGGGATCCCTTTTACCGCTTTCAAAGGAGCGAACGTCTTACGCCACCCCCGGAGGAGTACAATCCACCGCCACCGTCATCCCAACCTAAACCTACTCCAACACCATCAAAGCCTCCCCCAAGATATTTCCTGAAGCCCACTGACCGCCATAAGTTTGTGTGCGGTCAGTGTGGCCTATATTTTTGTAACAGGACTCAATGGGAGAAGCATGAGGCTTTGTGTCCAGGCTCGTCCACAAAAGTAAGGCGAAGGCCGAATTTGAACGCTGCCCGGCGGAGAAAGATGAGAGAGGAGGCGGGTAAGAAATCCGCGTGAAGAAGGTGAAGTTAAGATGGCGTCTGAAACAAGCCATGGCTGAAATGCCGAATTGCAGGGCCTTCGGGTCTAGGCAGCCATGCATAAACAATAAGAAATATGACCACGGTCATATTCTGACTTATTGTTTATGCTAAAGCCTACTGATGATTAGGCATTATTAATGCATTTATGTATTAATAGTGTCTGGCCTTTTGGCATGGGCCGAAACCCGATAGCTCTCCAAGTCTGCAAATACCCTAATCATAACTTAAGATTTTGCAAACACAAATTGCGTGCGTTCGGCAGTTCAAATCCTTGAGTTCACGGCACGGAAGTGCTGAATCCGAGATCGCGTGCGTACGGCAGTTCGAATCCTTGAGT
>JAHZMX010004355.1:0-22284 GCA_027743895.1 Seira musarum
TTTAGAGACATTCAAACAGTATTCTGAGAAAATCTTTTTCTTATTCAACCCTTTTCCTCAGCTACGTCTGTATAGCTGTATTAACAGCTTTATTATTAAATATTATTATCAGAAACATTGAAGAATATCAAACTCGGAAACCTTACTGTACTTCGTTATGAATAATTAATATATGCAAAAGATCATGATTTTTGCACGCAACGTTGAGCGTATGAGAAGCAAAAGTGGTGACGATCATTTACATTATAAAATTTGGTCTTTCACAAAATATGACCTTTTTCGTACTTCTCGTCCACGAAATGCATCATATATAAATGTACGTAATAATTGCAGGAGTACAGTTTATTCAGACTTATACTGCCATATGAAGAAATTTTAACCGTTACCCCTGCCGTTATAATTTGATCGTTTTGGTTAGAAACGAGTAAAGCTATAAGTTTTGGTTGGGAACGGTTTTCTCGCAAGTAAAGCCCGAATACCGATTTTTATAGGTTAGTACAAAAGCGTGTTCTCGAAGGTCATAATACTCATGGAAGGCCCCTCCAAATAAATAACATGGGCATTAAAAAATTACCTAAAAGAGACCATGCGATTCATTTCAGCACGCAATTGGCAATCAGCGATTAACAACTGATTCGTTATAGTGTATTCTAAAAAGGTTTAGATTGTTAGAGCTTTTGTTTTCGGTTTTCACGAATTCATCATCATCTGTTTTAAGAAAACGCATATTCGAGAGAATGTGTGACCAACCCAAACTCAAGTAAAAGTTCATACGTGTTAAGGCGCTAACGCAAGTGTGCAAAATGAACTTTGTAATCGAATCAACTGGACAAAGCTTACGTTTTTATACCCATCCCTGTTTCTCAAGACATACTACAATTTCATAAGAAAATTCTAAAAGCTTCTATGTGGAATGCATGATAAACTCAAGAAAATAAAAAAATGTTTAGTATCGGACGAATAAATACGATACGGTTTAGGCAAGGCATCAAGCCAAAAAATGTGATTCCCCTTTCAGACATATTTTTGGGAATTGATATAGATAAAAAAGCTATATAGTTACGTCTTACACCCTTCCCAAATCCCATTCTAACTTTTGTTACGATACACGAAACCCTTGTTCCATGTTCTCAAAAAAAAATCCCAGCAAAGCATCAGTAAGAAAATGAAGAGAAACAAACAAACGGACGCAATATAACGGTGCGTTCGTCAAGTTACCAAATAAGCTCTGCTGGATAAAGTGTATTGAAGAAAGTGCATTTTTATGTCGAACATTTCGGTTGTTTTAAAGCACAATACAAATGTAATGCTATGATAATGCAGTGTTGTTGTAAGTCAAGCTTTCTTCCTCCCCTGCCGGTAACATATATCTTGTTTGTTCCAACGAAATTACTAATGCATCTTATTGGCGTAACAACGATATAAACAGAGAAAAAACTTTTTCTCTCCACTTCCAACTTTTTTTTTTTGTTTTGTCTCCAAGAAAGAAGATGAAAAAGGCAGGAAAATGCCGTTATTAGTCTTGTTTTGTGTGTGATCAAACACAAAACATGATAATATCATCTTCTTTCTCAGAATTTTGCTTTTCCACTACTGCTCCAAAAAAAAAAGTTAAACTCGTGTATTCCAAGGAAAAAGAATGGTAAGTACGAAAGCAAAAGGCACAGGACACCCTCATTTCCCCTGTCTATTACGATTACCCAACCTCTTTCTGTCATGTCAGACTTCGTAATTTTCTACATTCATTCATACATACTTTTCGCTACAGAAAAGGGACAGTGCAATCTTGGATCTTCTTTCTCTTCTCTACTTCCGACTTTCCTGACGGGACTAGAGTAAAAAGGAGAGAGGGTTTCCTCCATCACCATCACCATCCTATGATTTCACCAAATAATCTTTATGCAACATAGTAGTAGCAGTAGCAGCAGCAGTACATGTATGAGTAGATGAGAATAGGAAGATTTTTTTATTCATAAGCAAGGAAAAGAAGTAGGAAACTAAATAGGAGAAAAACGCCAGCATCAAACTCAAAAGTAGTAAGAAGAATACTTTTCTTCCATACAACTTTATTAGTGTAACCGACCTTCTATTCTCACTGGTCTTTTTGGTTTAGGTCTAGGATCTAGAAGAGCTTCCCTAGTTCTAATTCTTTCACATGAAAAAATATTATACCTCCTAGCCAACTCTTTTCTGGACTCGACTACTACTACTACTGACTAGCTGCCTAAGATTTTTTTGGAAAAGGGAAACACGAAACAGAGCATTATTATTAGGAAGAAGGGAAGAAAAGAGGAGAGAAATGCCTCACTATATATTTCCATACAGGCAACAATAATAACAGACTTGAGAGAAAAAAAAATATGCATTGTATTGTGTGTAAAAAGAGTGGAGTGAGAAGTGAGGAGCATTATAGGAGCGTGTAGGTATGATGATATGATATGATCATGGAAAGTACTAGCTAGCACGAATCAACTAACTCCAACAGCCAAACAACCAGCAACATTTTTTATTTGTGAGGAACTTCATATTCTTTATTATTATTTTTTTAGAGTGGAAGGCCGTCACCGTCACTCTCCTCTCCGTGAACGAGCTACGAGCTAGCTGCTCCTGCGAAAAAAAAGAGCCAGTGCAGTGAGAGTGTACTTATGTGTAGGTGTTTGGGTATTTTGGAGTTGTGAAAAGTAATTAACTGGCCAATTTACTGCTTATGCTTTGCTTACTTCAAAACGACCTTTTCCTGTTTCCGTCGCGCTTATGCTGCTGACGAGAGACTCAAAGAGGTGATTTGTCTCCCGATTTAAGTGTGTTCTCTTCCCTCCTCGCTGCGGTAGAGAAAATTGTTATATTCATTTTTCTATTTTTTTTCATGTGCTTAACCCTGGGAAAAGGAATTGTGAGGGTGTGAATTATAATGAGGGTAAAAAGTTGAACTGTGAGAAAATCGAAATTATGGGATTCAGTGAGTCATGAAAATTGTCATAATTAGACACAACTCAACCTGTGAATCACATTTTATTGAGTTCAAAGTTCTTCGATCTCATCAATTTGATCTATTTCTTCCTTCACATTGTATAGTATATTATTAAGTCGTTGGTTGGCCTGAGGAGGAAGTATTTGCTATTCATTTAGTAGAAATTTTTGCAAGATATCTAAAGTTTTTGCAGAAGAATTTAAGAGAAAATGCGTGTTTACCATCGCGAATCACTTGTAAACACGTAGTTTGCATAGAAGCAAAAGAATAAAGCTGAGGAGGAAATTCGACAAAATTCTTGGTGAGAAATTCATACTAGTTCTAGTTTATACAGCAAAATACGTTACTTCTTCATTCACAAAAAACCATATTTCGAGAAAAAAAAGCTTCGATTGCTGGTTCACTTCAGAGTATTATACATAGTCCGTTAAAATCCAGAGTAGAATTAATAGTTTCCTTTCCATTTAATTTAACTACAAAAAAAGATCGTCGAGTTGATCGCCTCGACCACGCGAGTTTGAAATCAATCATATTTTGGGAAAGTCATTTTGAACGGAAAAAGAATGTCGTTGGATCATTTCGGTCACGTGTCTTTAAAATGGGATCCAAAAAACTTGGAAATCCGGACCATGTCTGTAGAGAAGACGTTAGAGCCATTAGTAATTCAGGTAAAGGATTGCTGCTTCAATGAAATCTAAATTTTTGCTTTTTTGTTTTCAGAGAGAAATAAATTTGTCGTGTGTGTTACCGTTACCGTTATAACTTTATGTACATTTTTAAAGTAACCGTGTTTATTGGCTGTGACGTTGACGTTTTGTCGACCCCTAAAAAAATCATGTATTCACCTTAACTGCCATCATCACACGCTGCACTCCATGTTCTCATTGCACAGCACTAGAATAATCTGCACAGTTTTTGCACTGTTTTACACAAAACTAAATTAATAACTAACGTTGATCAGTTTAAAAAAAAAGCTAAATTTTCCATCAGATCTTAATCGCTCGATACTTGAACTGGAAAATTTGAATCGCTGTTTTTTTCTTGTGACCTGCAAATCTGACCTACTATATTACAGCCGTCGTAAATTATTTATTTTCCTTGAATGAAGTATACGAATGTGTGAATGTTACAAATACTGAGATTTGCAAGACTCTTTGCCGTCCAAATCCTCGAAAATTTGTGAGACGAGAAGCGAAGAAGCGACTAAGCGACTAATTAATAAAATCGTATATTTTTTAATTCCCTGGGTTAGTCACATGAATTGATAAGATAGTTTGTAAGGAAAACGTGAAGAAAATAGACCTGAATCATTAAGGAAGACAAAGAAAGTTAGAAGGTATCAGGCAAAATGACGTTGGGAATTGTTGAGAGCGACCCTGGGCATATCGTCCTCAGATGGGATCCAAAAAATTTAGAGATTCGAACACGCTCAGTTGAAGTTACCCTTGAGCCATTGGTCATGCAGGTATATATTTTCAAAGAATCCAAAGGAATTCAAAAGTTTGTACTCTATTAAATAAATAAAAAGTAGCATTCAGTTTTTCATTAACTTTTTCATTTTAATTTTTTCTAAACAAAACGGTTATGGTTTCCGATTCGATCGATTTTTTCTTCTTTCCATACGTTTTATAGGTGCTTTAAACGAGGTCTGATCTTTGGTCTTGTCTTCTGGGTTTTGTAATTGTAGACTGAATTTTAAACAAAATTAATTATTTACTAACATGTTCATGAAAGGAAGATATGATTATACTTATTGCCTTAATTACTAATGACAATTTCTTTCAAATTTTCATGTAGATTCAAGTACTTGTCTGCATTTTTCACTGACTTTTGAATGACTGCTGCTGTGTTTGCTCTCGACCTCTGCTTTGCTTTGACAAGCACGCTGTACTCGTGCTCACAAAATTTCTGTGCTAATTTTGCATTCATTTTGCTTGCTTATCTTTATCTTTCCATTATCGTAATGTTCAAGCTGGCTTTCATGTTTGTCTTTGTTCTCTGCCTTTGATACTTATGTCTGTTCAACTTAGGTAGCTCTCATTTCTTTGGAAGCCATGTGCTTTTGTTTAGCAATGATCAAAGGAGAAAAATTAACTGACTTTCCAGGTAACGACGCTTGTGAATACAAAAGGGCCCTCAAAAAAGAAAAAGGGTCGATCAAAACGAGCCCATGTGCTCGTCGCAGCCGTTGAAAAGGCGACAGAGAATTTCATAGAGAAAGGGGAACAAATCGCACATGAGAACCCTGACATTAAGCAAGAAATGTTGGCTGCTGTGGATGAAGTCCGAAAGACTGGTATGCATGGAATGTAAATCAAGTGTTTCCAGCGACAAACACATGAAACCAGTGGAATTAAATAAAGAATTCCTCATTTTAATTTATTTTAATTCGACTGATTGGAATAAATTTTTGGTAGTTGCTCAATGCCATGATTAATGACGTTGGTTTTCCTCTTGGAACAAGGAGAGGATCATCATGGAACCATTAGCATACAATGAGGTACGTACGCGACCCTCGTTGGAGGAACGACTGGAATCGATAATTAGTGGAGCAGCTCTAATGGCGGATTCCTCTTGCACTCGGGATGAGCGTCGTGAAAGGATTGTAGCAGAATGCAATGCTGTTCGCCAAGCGTTACAGGATCTACTTTCCGAATACATGGCTAATGTGAGTATAGAACGGGAAATGGCAAATTGAATTTTTAATGTGATCATCTTCTATAAAATATATCATGCCCATTCAACAACAGATAACAGCGCTATATTTATTCCATTCTTGTTTCAATGAAAAAAAAGAGAAATAAGTACTTGAGGGTTGAGTGGAAAAGTGGAATGGGAGTAAAGAATTGATAATATTCCAACTTGTATTCATCCTTTTCCTTTTTTCAATTTTGCAATGTATCATTCGCAAACCATTAAAGATTGGGAAGAAGGATCGCAGTGAGAATTTAGAACGAGCCATTGAACACATGTGCCGGAAGACCAGGGATTTAAGACGTCAGCTTCGCAAGGCTGTGGTTGATCATGTTTCTGACAGGTAATGGGAATCTTCCTCTCTCTGGTGAGGAGAGATATCAGTTGGCGATAAACTATATGGTTTTAAAAAAATACTCTTTTATTCTTGCCACACACTCTCAATGTGTTCTTTCCACCGTTTGCCAAAAACGTGGAATTTATGATGATACGAAAGTGATCAGTGATCATGTTTCACGGGATCACATTACTTATTTTTCATCCTTAATTGTTTTGTACTCCCCATGCAGCTTTTTGGAAACGAGCGTTCCACTTCTTGTCTTGATCGAGGCTGCAAAAGCGGGTAACGAGAAAGAAGTAGAAGACTACGCACAAGTTTTTACAGAACATGCCAACAAACTAGTTGAGGTGCGTGGAGAAAGAAAAAAATCTTAGCTTATTTCACACCACACTATTACACATTGCATTATTGCAGCAAAGGAAAACAAGGACATGCGTCATGTCATTCTAAATCATGAGCTGTAATTAACATTGTTTTTCATTTCGCGGCTCTCAGGTTGCAAATCTTGCGTGCAGCATGTCAGGCAATGAGGATGGCGTAAAAATGGTGCGTTACGCCGCATCTCAAATTGAAAATTTATGTCCTCAAGTAATTAATGCTGCAAGGATCTTGGCCGCTCGCCCAAAGTCAAAGGTGAGTGAGTTCAATGGGGGAAAAATGCAAGTTTCCTTCAAGAGAAAATGAGTTTTTATATAAAAGTATCAACTTACCTCATAACTTAAATTTTTGAAGGTTGCGTTGGAAAACATGGATGTTTTCCGCGAAGGTTGGGAGAACCAAGTTAGGATTTTGACGGAGGCGGTGGATGATATCACAACCATAGATGATTTCTTAGCTGTTTCCGGTACGTAAATTTTTACGCAATGGCTTTTCCGGAAATATGATACAGATATATGTTCTTTCTTAATGGAAAACACAGTTTGATAAACGATAAAATCATTTTGAAATGACAGAGAATCATATCCTTGAAGACGTAAACAAGTGCGTACTGGCTTTACAAGAAGGAGACGCAGATTCGTTAGATCGAACCGCTGGAGCGATTCGTGGTCGCGCTGCTAGGGTTGCAAATGTTGTGACAGCAGAGATGAGTAATTATGAGCCTGGAATTTATACGGAACGTGTCTTGGAAGCTGTCAAAGTCTTGCGTGATCAAGGTTTGCAACGCTATGAGAATTCATTTATCGGAGTGAAAAGATGAATTAGTTTTTTGCGTAATGTCAGACAGTTAACATGAAATGCATTTTTATGAATCTCTCTGCAGTAATGCCAAACTTTGCCCAGCGGGTAGAAATTGCTGTGGAGGCCTTGTCGTCAAACCCGTCGAAAGATGTCGACGAAAATGAATTTATCGATGCTTCAAGGCTTGTTTATGATGGAGTACGGGAGATACGTCGTGCTGTCTTGATGAACAGGGTTAGTGCGTACGGCACACATATTGTGAAACGGGAGATGTGAAGATTAAAATACTTTAGCAATAAAAGTCTTGGCGCCGGGCCAACTCATATAATTTTACGGCTGTAGTGTGAAGATATTTTATAACTTTCTATAATTTATGCAGGCTGACGATGAACTTGATCCAGAAGATGTGGAGTTTGATGAACACTACACAGACACAAGGAGCAAATGTAAGTTCAACATGTCCACCATTTTGGTAGATAGTGCTTATATGAATGTTGAATTATACTTGTACTCATAAGAACTTGTCTTCTTGATAGCGAGTGCCCACACTGGAGATCATATTGTTGATGAGTATCCCGATATAAGTGGAATTACGACAGCCAGGGTACATTGATGAGAACAAACTTTCAAATTTCATGTACTGGTATGTATTTTCTACAATAACAATATGGATGTATTTTTTCGTTGTAGGAGGCGATGCGTAAGATGACTGAAGAGGATAAACAAAGAATTGCCCAGCAAGTTGAAAGCTTCCGAACTGAAAAACTAAAGTTTGATCGCGAAGTTGCGAAATGGGATGATACCGGAAACGATATCATTGTTTTGGCTAAGCACATGTGCATGATAATGATGGAAATGACTGATTTTACAAGGTAGCGTCATTCACTCATTATTTAATTAAAGCTTTATTTGCGGCCGGAATGGAATTCTTTCAATTTAATGGATTCTTATTTTTTATGCATATTTCAGAGGGCGCGGACCACTGAAAACCACGATGGACGTAATAAATGCAGCTAAAAAGATTTCGGAGGCTGGAACAAAACTCGACAAGCTTGCCCGGCAGATCGCTGACCAGTGTCCAGAATCATCAACCAAAAAGGATTTGCTTGCGTATCTCCAAAGAATTGCATTATATTGCCATCAGCTAAACATTACGTCAAAAGTCAAGGCAGATGTACAAAACATAAGTGGAGAATTGATTGTTTCTGGGGTAACTTAAAAAATTACATACATACGTATTTTGAAATAGTCTTCCTCAATGAATGATATCAAATTAACGTGTTTGTTCGGTTTTTAGCTCGACTCTGCAACATCTTTAATCCAAGCCGCGAAAAATCTAATGAATGCTGTTGTTTTAACTGTCAAAGCTTCCTACGTTGCGTCTACCAAATATCCCCGGCAGGGCACAGTTTCGGTAAGGTCTTTAAACCTATGTACATCGCTCTCTCAGCTCAGTCTAGAAATTGTCAGTTACAATTCAGAACCAGAAAAATGGACTTCATTTGAGTTGAGCTCATTCAAGAGCCCAATCTCTTCGTTTGTACACTTACTTTTTGTTTCAGCAAATTAGGAAGTGACTGAGACTGGTTTTGACAGGCTTGACCCGTCGCAATTCTATTTCCCAATTACATCAACTTATTCCATTCTTTATGGGGTCAATCTGGTATTATTCAATGAGTCATTGGTTTCCCTCTTTATTTATTGTTTATCAAACGAATCAGTGTTGCTTTTGCACGTATTTAGTGTTGGGGTGTTCTGTCTCGAAATATTTACCCTTCATGGATTCATTAACACAATATGAACATGATTTTCATGATGTTGTTCCAATTCGTTTCAGTTTTTCTATTGTCTTTAATCACTTGAAAGCAGTCCAAAACTCGACTGCGATTTTGTGGAAATAAATTTGTGAATAATCACTCGAAATACCATTAATTTTAACACAATCATACTTTAACGTCTTTTTCAAGTGTAAATGTTGTTTTGTCTGTCGAAAAAAAACAGCAATCAATGCTGGTAACAATGTCCTTCCAACCAGATGTTCAAATATTATTGATCATTCTTTATTTTATTTTTTCAGCTTCCAATTGTTGTTTGGAAGATGAAGGCTCCTGAGAAGAAGCCATTGGTCCGAAGGGAAAAACCTGAGGAAGTTCGAGCAAAGGTTCGACGAGGATCTCAGAAGAAACCACAGAATCCGATCCAGGCACTCAGCGAGTTTCAAAGTCCGGCAGAAGCAGTCTAAATTAATTTAGTCGCAAAAAAGTCGAGGATACACACGGATTGTATCGCGGTAAGCAATGTTCTTCGCGGATTTGAGATGGCCGTCTAAAGGCAGTTTTTCTGGCGCACATTTTCATCATTCATGAGTTTTAATTTAAATTATTCACATGTAGGGTTCATCATTCCAAAAACATGCATAAATACATTTATTAAACATGGAGTTGTGTATTTGGCGAATTTCAAATTCCCGGAGAAATTCAAATTATGAGACGAAGCATGATGTGTAAAAAAACGGTCAGTATCATGATACATATATTACAGGTAAACTTGAATTTAACTAGGTAAACAGAGAATTTAAACCTTTCAAAGCAATTTATGTATAAACTTAAAATGAAAGTGAAAGAAGGAAAAAAATAGTCAGTCGATTCGTCGATTGTGTCCACATTTCCAGTTTCAACTTCAGCAATTCATGTCAGTGAGAACTGTCGTAACTTACTTTCCAGTCAATAATGAATGAAATACCTAAATAATCATAAAAAATAAGACAATTTTCTTTTCATAACATTTCTGGTTAGAATCGAATTTATTATCAAAATTTTCGTTAAAAAATGGATTATGGAAAAAAAATTATTTAAAAAATATATTACATAATACTTAGTAGATGCAAAGTGCAAAGTTTATGAACTTCCATAGATTACATAGATTTAGAAATACATACAAAATTCCACGTTATTGATCATGTCTATCCTACTTATAGTTGATCATTTCTACAATGAATTCCCACTATCTATCAATTATATAGATTTAATAGAAATAAGAGGTTTTAGTAATTTTACTTATGTAATTCAAATCAAATGAATTACCTATGTTTTGAAGCGCATAAAACTATGATCACAGAGTTTGGCAATAAGAATGGACGTGAGAATGTAAAATGAGCAGTTATGGACAAACCAAACTTTGACTAAAGATTATACAAAATTATCCAACTATTTTTGGTGAGGAAGATTATGAAATGTACTACTATTACTATACTGCACGGTTATGATGGTTATATAGAGTGTGAAAAAGAATGAGAATATTTTGAAAAGTGTGTTATGCTGTGTTACGTATACAATTGCAATTAAAACTGCCTACTTCATTTCTTCTCTAAATCTGTTCACTTTTCAGTATTTATTGTTGTATTCAATTACTTAAGTATATACGTATGATAACTTATTTTTTACTTTATTTAACAATTGACAATGCTCTTATTTACAATGAGCGGAGAAATATATGAATTTAGTAGGTGCATAGATACAGTATTGTGCGTTCATTAAAGTTTTAATATTATAGGGTTAATCTCGTGTTAACGTTTTTTGTTGAAATTTTATGTAAAATTTTTGTTTAATCAAAACAGCTTTCTTGAATGACTTTATTTTTTCACTTTCTTGTTCTTTTTTTGGGGGAAGAAGATGAGGATGAGATTCACCTTTAAAATGCTTATATATACATAATTAAATTATATATGTATTCAAAAAAAGTCAGAGACTCTGACCTATTGTAATTATATATTTAAAAATAAAATTATGAAATAAAAAAACTTTATATTATTTTGTCGCATTATGGGATGCACATTCCTCCAACGGAACCTTCTTAAGACCTGTGAAAAGAAGTAATGTGAAAAATTTGTTTAATAAAAAAATTTAATACAACGTTGATTTAAAGAAATTACATACGTACCTGTGTGACAAAACGTCGCGCAGTCAAAGGAGCAGCTATTCAGATAAAGAACTCCATTGCTAGCGCAAATATAGTCAATTTCTGAGGTGCATTCACAGATCGGGCAATTGGAAGGAAGTGGAGAAGCTGTGGACTCTTTTGGGAAACGAATGTTGGATGAAGAGTTTGTGTTGTCGATAAGAACATTATTCACAGTAGGAGGCGGATTATGTGCGGGTTGTGACAGAGTAAGATCAGTTGTTTTACTCAGTTGGCTTATCCCCTGGCCTGTTGTTGGAATAAAGGAAGTATCTTGTACACCTTTGATCGTTTCTTGTATTTCAGCGTCAGTCAGCGGCCGCTCAGGTGGGATTTCTAGTGGAGGTAAAAGAGGAAATTCTGTTGAAGTCGGTTGAGGGGCAATCTGATTATTGCTCGTAAAAGGCCGAGGATTGGGTGGAGACTTAATTGGTGGAGGAACTAAATCCCTAGGCGGTTGCTCTGCACGCAAGGCATGGTTCGGGTTTCTAGGTCTCAATGTAGGAAAAGATGCTGACAAAGCGGGGGGAGGAAGTAGATCTGCCGCAAGAAATGCAGGACCTTGACGTTTGACAAGTTTCCTGGGTATGGAAGAATTGCTCGAATGTAGAGAAAACAAAAACAGAAAAGCAATAACTGAAAATAAATATTTGCGAGTCATATTGAGTTTGAACACTTGAAAACCTGCAACAAAAATGAACTCAAGCAGAAATAATATTGGTCTAGTTCAAAGTCAATCTCAAAACTAAATCCAACAGTCGAAAGGCTGACAAAGGGACTTCTAAGACGAACCTATTAATGATCTATGTTATTTTAACTTTCACTTTTTACGTCCTATTTTTGCATTTTAAGTACATGGATTACCCATAACACCAGTAAGTAGTACATATCAACCAGCAGGGTCTTGTGCGTCTCGCATTACCCCTTGCAAAAATGTACTTTTGAAAGTCCTATTTAATGGTCATCATCTAAAGAAACAATGAAAACTTAGGTAATGAAATGATGGTTACTTTCAAATCAATGTTTCAGTGACAACTTAATCGCTGTGACGTGCATCCCTTGTTCTCAGGCGAAAGTTATGAAAATGGTAGTTTGTATGCAAATTTGTTAAAACAGAATTCTTTGTAGCTAGCACTAGTAGCACTACTACTCGCAATAAGGTAGAGATGAATATGAGCTTATGAGAATATTTCCTAGAACTTTAAATGACTGGGAGAGTTAAAATTACATTCGTTACGAAAACCTTAGATAGTCATCTCTAAATTACAGTTAAGAGTAAGTTATGGTCTAAAAAGAGGCTGAAGCAATGGTTTTATGATTATCTAAATGATTGTGAAAAGCAGGATGTGTGAAAAATGCATTGAATTAAGGATACTTGAAGGAACATTGAAACTTGATTTTATTCTATAGATAATTTTACATTTTTTCAAGTCATTTAGAAACTTATTAATTTCCATCCAATATTGAAAAAGTAAACCATACCCAGCTTTCAGTACAAACATTCATTGTCAGTCGAGCTGATCACTTTCATGAGGTTTGGTTAGGCCCATTCCTCTTTACACTAAACTTTGAAAAAAATTCAAGTTTCCGAACAGTCCGATTCATATCATTATTGAAATAATACAGTCCTCATTATAAATACGTAAATTTACTTTTGTAGACAAATTATGTTTTGGCCTTGACCTTACCAATTTCCTCTGACGTTTAGTCACTGGGATACGAAAAAAACTCAGCAAAAACGCACCATTTTAGAATTAATGAGTAGAAGAACATTTGTTAACGTGCCATAACTTCTCTCAATATTTAATATAGATAAATTGTATCACATTTTTAAAGTTATTCAACTTATATACATTGTAAAAATTGCTAAATTCGCAATTATTATCATTCTGTAGGCAGAAGTTAATTTTTGGGGTGAGACTCTACTCCGTCTTGTGGAATAAATGACAAGGGTTCTTATTTACTTGATATGAAACTTTGTAATGAGACCAATATTATAGTATACAGATCTAGATTTTCGTCGCAACGGGGATTCGCATATTGAAATAGCATCTCTACGACACACCGGTTTCAGTTTAGAGGATTTACCTAAAAGAAAGAGTTGTGCATGCGTAAATGTAAAGAAAAAATATTTTACTCTGTTTCCTTAAATAGAATTTGTATTAAATGGACCCACACGTTGGGGAATGCAATGGGTTCCAGTCACGGGCTCCAAACCAAAATTTCATTAAAGTCAATTTAGTTTCGGAAGTTCTGTTTAGGTATCATTCATGTCTTTAAAAGTTAAGTTGAATTTTAGGAAAACACTCAATCATATCATCAGCACTATATAAATACTTGAAACATGAAACATTCCAATGGAACATAATTAACTCAAAGTACAAAGAAAGTTATAGTAAAGCTTGCAGTTTTGCAGTTTAAATACAATTTTTGAACCGGCAATTCTGTTGCGAAAAAAAACATTGTGTAGTCACAGCTGCTGAAAAATAAACTGAACACAAAGGTCAAACTGAAGTATGTATAAATGTAATAGAAACATATATAATATGTATGTATATGTACTTATCTATATACTAATATAATCACATTTTGTAAAACAAATTACTTGACTATAATTCACTTGAAGAAAAAATCGTTTCCATGTATCACTTAAAAGTTACCCAGAATTTTACCCCACAACGTAATCTTTGAACCCCTTGTAGGATTTCAGACTTTTGCGAAGGTGTTTGACTAAATCGGCGGGTTGAACAAGGATTGAGATTTCTTTGCCTACAGCATTCAAACGATCCTTGACTTCATTCTCCTTTGACATGAGACTCAAAGGACGGTTGTTTACTTCGGTGAGGTACCAGTTGCACGGCGTATGCCCATCCAATGACACACCCTTTGGAGGTAGTCCGTATCGCGCAGCTAAACCATCTGGAAGTACTTCAGATATTTCCCCGGAGCCTCCTTCAGCCACCAAGCCAAGTGGCTCTCCATCACGGCTTCGTTTCAAAGCGTAGACTTTGGCATATGGAATCCGACGAATTATAAATTCAACCTGGATGATGACAGAGATAACATGTTTTCCGTAAATTTTTCTGTTCAAAGTTAAATTTTTGAATGTGTATCTGGCTCAATTTCTGATCAGTTAATTACCTGCATTGACGAAACCATCTTAATAGCACGACTAGCTTCAACACTGGACTGCACCGTGACACCTGCCACTTTGAGAATTTGATCTCCGACATGAAACGCGTAATAAAGAACAGGAAACTGCAATTGTTTCCACCCAGCAATCCTAAAAGGAAATAAGAATATAAATACGGGTTTTATGGTTGAAGCGTGTCAAGTATACAAAGCGGAGTAAACTCATTCATGCAAGTAATATACAAGTATTCTAGTATTCATGCCGGAAACGTACCAGACAGCTCCAAGGTAGTCCACAAATGCAATGCTGTTGAGACAATCCTTCTTTCTTAAAACAATGCGGACGCCGCCGGGATGATTCATTTCCAACTGCAAATGCATTACCTGCTGCTCTTTTAACGGAATGTGAGATCCATTCACTTGCAAATCGTTGAATTGAGAAGAAGGTAGATTGAATTGATTGTCACTTTGAGTCAAGTCTATGTTTCCTATTCTCAACACACATTCTTCACGCCGAAGTCTGTATTCACCATTTCGAGTAGGAAGGATCTCAACAGGAGTTCCCTATTTCAAAATTGTTCAAGGATTAGGGTTAATAATAATACATATGCATTTACCTTCAAACCACTGAGGTCATTCAATGATGCGGGAAGGCAAAGCAATACGTATGTAGCTGACATACCTGCAGTTGAGAGGATGCACCATTAGCAGAGAAGAATGTCGAGTTGCCCACAGATCGAACAACATCCTGCACAGGACGACCTCGGTTTATATTTCTTCTAGACTCATCATAACCCAATCGACTAGAGCTAGAAGAAGGCTGAGGAGGCTCAGCTCTACCGAGACTTGAGGAACGGTGACTACTTCCATTATTCCTTTCAAAAAGAAATAGTGTCATGAAATACATTTTTGTCAATCATAAGCAAGTTGACATGGCAATGCTTACTTCATAAGTCTTCTAGCATGAGAATCACGGACCATCCCTGGCTCTCTATCCTCTTCCGGAGATCTCAGCATGACAGGATAAAGATGACCATCGAGTTCGTTGGAATGATGAGTGCGCAATTTACTAAGAACCGCATCACGACCATTTTCGGCTGGAGGTCTATCAGGTAGATAAATATGCTCGTAAATATTTTCAGATGATGTCGAGCGTACAACTTTGTTTGTGGTGGGCATTGACTGATCTGGACTTCTCGTGCCGGAAGTTCCTTCCGTTGATGACGGTCTCGTCTTCAAGTAGTTTATCGAGACACGGCTAACATTGAGATACGGATTGAGATCTTCCCCATCCGTAATGACTTCTTCCGGACAGCTTCCCCCTCGTCGCAAAGTCTGATCATTAGAGCTACTACCCTGTTCCGACGACGAAGCATTCGAGGAAGAAGATGAAGATGAGGAATTGATAGAGACGGAAGTTAAACAGCCATTGTTTCTGGAATCATTATGACCATTTTGCACACGAGCATCCCCATTACCAATCAGTACTACTGTTGTGCTCGTTGAAGCACTTCCGTTCGGATAGTTATGTCGCTGTACAAGACCTGGAGTGGAAGAACGAGACGACGACGAGCTCCCCTGACTTAACCCGTTCACATCTACGTTTACCTTCACGGAAATCTGCTGCTTTCTTTTTGCTTGCTGGATTGCGTTGTCCATAACATTGTCTACGGGGGTGGCCGAAGACTGAGTCGATGATGATGGTGACAATAATGCCATTGCCTGTGAAGAGCTTGTGGATGCTCTGGCCAAGACAAGACAAGGTTCATTTGATTGTGGATTATTTCGTGTGTTTTCACGCTCCAAATTCACTTGATTCGATATGGAACTATTTCCATTCACAGATAAACGACTAGTTGTATTTGAAACGAAGGACTCATCTGATCTAGAATTCCCCTCTCTAATTGAAGTTGAACTAGAAATAATAGTTTGATCAGTTCGAGCGTTCTGGTTTAAGTGTCTCTGGTTTGCAATTGACGGAGCTATAGCCAGAGCGTTTGGAGTAGGGGGCAGGGGCGAATTGGGATCACGGGTTGATCCAACTACATATATCAAATGGGAAAAAAATAAGGCCAAGTTTAGCTTATATGAAAATGATCGTGAATTAGGATTTATATGATTATCATATGCAATGCATAATATATGCGTTTGATGAAGTTTTCCAATTTCACGTAACACGATGAAGTGAAGAAACATCAATAAAGTATCTGAACGTACCTATAGATAATTTCGAATCCGGAAGTTTACTGTAAAGATTATCCTTTGGGCTGAGTATATTCATTTCTCTTAGTTTTCCTTGGAGCGACTCCACCCATTCAATCATCTGCTCCCAGTTCGCAGCAAGCAAACGAATGACTTCATTCTGAAGCGTTACAGCGAACTCGTATTCATTGTCTTGTCCCATGATTGAGGGTGACACATGCAGACAAGAATTCAAGGATATGGCGGAAATTGGCTTATGAATCGTTCCCATCTTTGGCTCCGAGTAAAATTCGAGTAGAGCTTCCACGTCATCATGAACACAGAAAACTACCCAAAACTTTTCTCCCTTCTTCGAAAACGGATGAGATCCTTTTTTCTCTGACGTGATATGCCGTTTGAGCCAGGCATTTTTATGTATCTCTCTGACGGAAGGGTGAGTACGAGGTCTGGGAGGAACCGGTGGATCGTTCCCCGCCATCAGACTCGTTGTCAATGCCCAGAACGTTCGCCGTCTGGAGGACACTTCTGTTCAAAAAAGAAGTCATTTTTAAATCAAAGGTTTATTACTTGGGTTTGCCAATTCAACTTGTTTAGCTTTTGATATTGTAATTAACAATAAAAAATCATTTTTGTTCTTCTGCACAACA
Source organism: Seira musarum (assembly GCA_027743895.1). Classification (NCBI taxonomy): domain Eukaryota; kingdom Metazoa; phylum Arthropoda; class Collembola; order Entomobryomorpha; family Entomobryidae; genus Seira; species Seira musarum. The sequence continues at coordinate 17,123 of JAHZMX010004355.1, forward strand.
TGAACGCATCGTGTTTCTTACATTTTCCCTTTTTTTTCAAGAAAATGTCTGTATTAAATTAATGTTATATCCTACGATAATTATGATCGCAGTCGTGATGATCATCATGTGCGAAGGAATAAATGGTTGGAGTACAGTGAAATCTTCATAATTTTAAACACTTGATGAGCAAGAAGAATACTTTAAATTTCACGTCAGTGAAGATTAAGCGATGTCGTAAAAACGTGAAACGGCTTCAAATAGCTCCTTTCAAAAAGAGTTTAATTTCCGTCCCTTTATTCAATTCAAGCTTTAATGTTAGCCATTCTAACTTTGACATGAAGTCATTGCTTCGTCATTATTCAAGACTTCTTTTGAGATCAACGCAATTTTTGGGGTGTATTATTACGACTATTCTCTTTTTTTTGTGAAAAAAGGCTACATTTTATGTTTTTACTGCGGAAAGCATTTTTTTTTTCAAAATCACCTTTTTCAAAAGTCCTTTTCTTGTACAGATACAGATGTAAACTTCGCAATCAACATTCAATAACATAATAGAACATGATAAGCTTGCCAAAGTTTTCAAGCAACAAAAGCCCTTTTATCTAAAAGTACATATGTGTGTAAGGCCAATTTCGCTCTTGCGACAATACTCCAAATACGTCAGCTCAACTTTGAGTAACCAAGTCAAGTCAGCTTTACTTGAAGGGAGCGTTAAAATTTCAACCATTATCCATTTCATTCAAACCGTATGAAACCGTATTAAATTTACTCTAGTTTAAATCCAATACCGACAAGTCAACAAGGGAATTTGAATTTCGCAACGAGCGACATTATATTACATTAACAACTCAATAGGGTATTGCCTTAATGATTTATTTTTCCTTCATCAAAAAAATAAAGATTGCAATGGCGGCGACTTAAAAAAGATGCTCTTGTCTTCATTCAAAACATTTTGAAATCCACCCAAGCACAACGGCAATTTTCATGGTGCGTGAATTTGAGTAGCAAGTAAGCAAGCAAGGTGTTCTTTCAAATATCTGCATCTGCATAGAAAATTACCTGACAGAAGAGAACAAGTGCGTTTACTCTTTCTTTTTTAACCCTTTTTCAAACATTTATGGCTAATGGTTATGCAGTTTTTACCTACTGTCATTGTTTCACCATTTTTGTGGCATATATACAGCTGAGTAAAAAGTTTATTTTTACTGAAATAGCTGAACCATGAAAAACGCCTTTGTTCATGCAGAAAGAATTCAATTTGAACATTATCATCTTTTTCTTACATAACGCATCACGTTTCAAATTTTAGAATTTCACAGAGTAATTTACAAAAAGACAATGAAGATTGTTATTTTTTTACCTTGTGCTCCTAACGGTCTGTATCCAATCGTTTCACGGAATATTGGTCGACTCATTTTGTCACAAGACTTACTTGATTCACACTTGCAATATAAGTAAAGTAAAACACTGTTTGCTAAATTAAAGGACGTCTAGTCTTAAAGTAAGGTGAGGAAAACACTTGTTCTACGCTTGATTTTCTAATTCATTTATGATCTCCTGTCGCAATTCAGAGTCGTGACAATTTCTGTGAAAATTGAAGTCACTCGTATGACTAATTAAGAATTTAAGGAATCTTGTAAGTAAGAACGAAATGAAAGAAGAGAGGAATCTTTGTTGCTGCTGCGGTGCGAAGTGAAGTAAAAAAAAGTTGGGAATAACGGAATAAGTAATGGCAAAGCGATGATGGCAAAAATGATAGTGGTTTCATTTCCATTTCACATGCTACCTTAAAGGAATGACACCCTCACACCAACCGATGACACAAAACAGTACATTCTTTCTACTGACTGGCTTGATTTTGGAGCTTACGAGTTCAGTCTGGGTTTTCGGGGGAGTAAATTAACTTTTTGTGTAATTACTAGAAAAAAAGGAGAATGACACTGTCATCACTAAAGCATTTTTCATGTGTAGGATTTTTCGTCCTTTTAGTCTACTTCTGCCACATCATATCTCATTTTCCTCTTTCATATAATCATATCACTTTCGGAAATGATTTTGAATGCCTTTCCGTTTCAATTTCATTAGAAAAGATGAAAGTCTTCTTTCAAACGTGACATTATTTAAATAGGAAAACCCAATCCGGTGTCCTTTTTTGTTCACAAGTAATGGAAAGACAAAAAAGGAGACTTACATCCGCGCAGTCACTTTGGTCCGTGTCACAATCAATGATTGTGCTGAAACACTCAATTTCTTTACTTAACTTTGTTGTTTGCTGAGCTTGGCCTTCTTTGTGAGAGCAAGAATAAAGTCTCTGGTGAGATTGTGACATGAAACGTGCAACTCAAATTGACTGTATGTGTGCTAAAGCGAAATAGATCTAGACGCGTTTTAACTTTGGATGACGATGATGATGTGACTTGGAGGAAGTTTGCTTTTGCTGTGCAAGGACTGAGCAACGTGCATTCGGATAAAAATGTACGAGAAGGAGGGAGAGAGAACCGATGATGTGATGTGATCAGAAAAGAACCAGAGCCAGACCAGCGTTAGTGCTGAACAAGTACCTATTCCTTTGTCCATAAACCCACATTTACCATCAAGAAAAAATGTTCACTTTCATTTAGACACAATCAGCTAAGCCGTATTTCACACTCACACATCATCACACAACCAACAGCCAATACCACAGAATTTCTGGAGGTCCTCCTCCTGACCCTGCCTCAATTTTTTGTTTATATATATAATTTTTTTTTTTTATTTTAGGACAATCTGGTTAGGGTATTTTGCCAAGAGAAAACCTAGCTCACGGTATTTCCCTGTTGCGTTTTTCCTAATCAAGGGATAAAATGAATGAATGAAGAAGAAGAGGAAGATGAAGGCGACAGGAAGCTAAAAGAGACAACCGCCACGTACTACATGCTTGTCAATGCCGATGTAGTGTAATAGGGGACATTCATAAAGAAGCTTCGGTCAGAGGGGGTGGGAGGGGTATCTGGCCCTCCGTGACATCCCTATCCTGTAATGTCTATCCTATAATGTATAAGAGCGTGACATGGAGGGAGGGGGGGTCTCCAAAAAATCGCGATTTGACCGAAGCTTCTTTATGAATGATCCCATAGGAGCATTTTATACCTCGATGATGAGAGACGTCATTGAGACCATCATCATCGTTATGGCCAAAAATAAGTTATACAAGAAATTTCTCGGAAACTGTGCTTGTGTAACTTATTTTTCGTTGTCTTGTTCCGAAATTTGCATGCACTGCCGAAGGAGAATGAGAGAGAAATCTCGGCACTGCACAATTTAAAAATGAATGATGCGGTGTTTCGCAAACCACATTAGAAATTCATAAATCCAGACCCTATGAGATGAGATATGATAGCGCATGCACAAGAATTTCATACATACCTATTCATATCGACATTGAAAATTTTCGAATTTGAATGAGTACTTTTTCTGGAGTTAAGCAAATTCTTTAAAAAATATTCTACATTGAAATTGAAACCGAGGTATTGATGTGATTGAGGCAGAATTAGATTTTTAAAACTTTTTTTTTAATTCCCACATTAATATGAATGTTTCCTTTTAAGTGTTTGCATTTCAAAAATGCAGTTCTTTGTCAATCAATTACTTAAGACTGAAAAGGAAGTTTCCACTTGATTTACATTCTCCCAAGGGAATTATTACAATCACTGCACCAATCTACATTATACGTAGAAGAAACGATGAATGTCATTTCAGTTTGCATCCGCTTTAGTGTGAAAAACCAGGTACTACATACTACTACTCGCTTGTGTCAATATAAGAGTCCTCATGTCTTTCCCGTGATACCATCACATCTTTTAAAACAAATATGCTAATTTCATTCATGAAAAAAATATTATTTTGAGGCACAAGTCACGAGTAAATGAATTGCATTGCAAGGAGAAAAGCGTGGATCGACGTATTCAAAATCAATCTCATAGAAACTTAAAAAATTTTTAAACCATATCATGTAGAAAATATCTCCTAAGATCTGCCTTAGTAATGTCAACAGTAGGAAATACAATTCATACCATGCTTCCTACTAGATTCACTTTTTGTAGAACAAAATACACATTATTTTAACTGATTCGAAAAAATGCAACAATGGAGCTCGATTTGCACAATATCAAACTAAAACAAACAAACCACAAGATCCGTAATAATTCTACCACAGTTCTGCTATTATACTTTTATCAATTTATTATTATTAAGATCAGTTGTTAGAAACTGTGATATTCTATTGTAGAGCAATATCGGGGACATGCTAGCGTTTGATGATAAAATATAAACATATATTTGGTTAACGCTTTGATTCGACTAATGACTAATAAGCTGCTTAGACAATTTCAACTGACAATGAGACTTCCTATGGCCTGATCACTTCCTTCCTCCTCATTTTTTGCCTGACTTGCAAATTATGAAGCCACTATATTTAATTTAACTTACGTAATCACTTGTACATTTCAATTGAGCAAGATGAAAGATGCTTGACACACTGGTAACATAATTCTAAATGATCTCGTTAATGGGAGCAATAAAGACTTTAACGCGGAACAAACTCTTTACGGTTTAATTTGTTTCTTCTTTCATATCATATTACAGACTAAAGACTCCGTTAAAAAGACGTAACAGACAAAACAAGAGTCACAAACACATTTGCCAAACGACGTAATTTAATCATTCATCCTTAATCAGAATCTATCTCAGCCAGACAAAAACAAAGGTTATCCTCTTACTTGCCAAACAAACAGGATATTTAGAACAGCGTCTTAATATTCCATGCCTCATTTCCTATTTTTCTCAGCATTGATATTGATAGCATTCTACTTAATTGTTAATTACCGTCAGGAAGGTAACTAACTATATTTTGTTTTGACCATGCCAAGCTGAAGTTTGAAGCAGTAGCAAACTGGTTAAATAAATGTTGATTTCGCGCATAAGTTTCAACATTTACGTCGCAAATAATTATAGTAAATATCGTGGTTTCAATAATGTTATTCGCAGTCGTTTCACGAACTTCAAAAAAACAAATGTGCGAAATGCATGATAATCATTTTCAAGGAAAGGTAAAATGTGAAACTTGGCTATTGAAGTTGTCGTATATTTTTTGTGGTATCGCCTAAAAATCCCATTGTCAAAAATCCCCCTGGACAAAATCC
>JAHZMX010004356.1:0-14916 GCA_027743895.1 Seira musarum
AAACCGGTGGAATTTGCAATATTGCCCAAGGTATCAATCTCAACCTTGGCTTTAGAGGTGTTATTTTTTCGAATTTTGAATCCCATTTGCTTGGCAAGGGATACATCATGTAGAAATAGAAACGCCTCTGGAGCTTAATGCCAAGCGTTTCCAATTCAGTTAGAGTCATGTTGAGTCAGTCTTGGGCAAATAATACAAGCTAAAGGAAACTAGGCAGCGAAGGAGTCAAAATATGATGCTTGGTTTTAACTTGGGAATTCAGCACTTTTCCAAATACAGGAGTGCTGAGGAATAACTTTTACTCTTTCAGGTGAACCTTTTCTTCACACATCCTTGGGTTTTTACTCCTAGCGAAAACAACTTCGTGAAATATGTTCTATGCAATATGAAGTTAATAGAGTTTAGTAAATGTGAGCCATACTGGGGCTGCAAAATGTTGAAGTTGGCAGCCAATCATTTGTTTAAAAGAACAATTAAAATGCCGGACTACTTTAAAAACTGCGTTGTGGCAAAGTTTTCTAAAAATTCAATGTTTTTAATTTTTGTTAGAGCAAGGATACCATCAGCTAACCTTGAATTTTGGAAACATGAGTCGACCTTTTTCGAACGTTCTTACCCGGAAATTGAATCATGTTTGAACAAACTCAATGAAGTTCAAAATAAATTACATTACATAGTCACATTCTCTATAGTTTTTAAAAGTCAAAGTTATGATGGTTGCAGTTTTGTGTTTGTAAATTGACTAATTAGCTAATTGTAAACTGCCCTGTCTCATATTATTTCCATCTGTCACAATTAAAAAACATTTCTCTAGGCTTCATAAATATAATCCGCATCCTAGAAAAAGCATTATTATTGGAAGCTGGACATTGTTTCAGACATCCGTATTTGTAGAGAAGCCAAAACACGAAATGTACAGTTTTTAGGGAATTTGAAAATTTTTACTAGTTAGCATGAACCTGTGGGTGTGGCAGTCTACGGGCCGTGTACGAATTCAAAGAGAAACACAGTTTTGATGCCCTTACAGTAGGTACGTCATAATCTCATATGTTTCGAGTAGCTTCCATGTGCCTCTTGTTTTGACGTCCGTACATTAATTTTGTTGATAAAAAAAGCTTCAGCAACAGGAACAATTTAATATACATATTTGCTTGTTGGGGAACACTTTCAAGGTTTTTAATCTATATTCTCCTGAAAAGAAGCTACGAAACAATTGTGTAAAGGTCATACATCAAATAGGATAGGTAACCAGATTGCGTCATTGTGATGTATAAGGAAATCAAAAAGGCAGCATAGCAGCATAGTTTTGTTTGCATTTTATTTCCACACTACCATAAATAGAGTGAGAATACATTCATATTTTAATTTATGGCGTAATAAGTAAATTTCTGCTTTATTCTTTACCTCGCTTACGATTCAGGTAACTGTGAGGGAGCCCATTTCCATTTTTGACATACATAATTGGGGAAATGTTAACAAATGGTTACGAAGTTGTATGAGGTTTGTCAAAGAATCTTTGGATTCGTTTGTTTTGTATTGGCTAATGGTTACCGCAAATTAAATATGGATTATGGAAACCGCTCAACGATCCCAACCCACTGACTCAATTCAAGATAATTGATCGTTAGACTTTCAAAAAAATATGTAGTTCGGAGTTGTGCGATTTGGATTCTGACTTCAGCAGATTTCTTACTTTCTTGATACGTTTGTCATTACACAAAAAAATGAAACAGAATATTACAAAAAATTCATCGGTCGTCAGTCATAACATAACGAAGTTTATTTTCACGTCAATGAAATATTACTTATTTTTTAACGTAATTTCCCCATCCATTAGCCGAGGGAGTTTTTAATTTTTTTAGGTATTAAATCGTTAAAGCTAATTAAAAGACTTCAAAAAGTTTGTTAAGGATTTCCATTTAATAAATCAGAAGAGGTTGATTTGCTGGTTTTCGAAGACGTAATTATTTCTTCAGCTTGAAAAATTTATTCATCAAAACCAGAGTATATTTGCAATATAAATTAAAGAAAAGCCACACCTTTAACAAAATCATGCAATGTTCAGTGGTGGATGAGCGAAGTGTAAGTGTAAAAAAATCTGCTAATATATAACCCATTACAGCATGGAAACATTGAAAGTGTTTCTTAAGTTCTAAAAGCTATTATTGAAGCCCAGTTTCTTTTCGCTTTTTCATCCGTGGATGTTTGTCCGCACCTCTAATATTTCCTTTTACTCAATAGCATAATATCAATGATTCTTTGAATACAAAATGACTCAAATTCCATGGGCGTTCTTCGTTCAATAAAGTTCGTGATGCCCAGCTTGACCTTTAAAACCTGACATGACTTAATGACCCTGTTGCGCTGAATATTCCCATGAATGTAAGACTTTCTCTTCAGCGTATCCAGAGAAAGCCATGAAATCTGATGGAGCCTTCCTGGAAAATCAAATACCGCCATGAGCAGTAACCCTGCCTGAAATCCCTCAACCAAAGCGAAAAATTGCATTGGTCTTGAGTAAAACTCGATATATGGAGAAACAAGCGCAGCAATGCAAAGAATTTCCGCAAGACAAAAAGCAACAAGGAAGACAACCAGAGTTGTCCCAACCACTTCATTAAACATTGTGGTTAAAATATGCAGAGACCTTTGTGGGATGAAATTATTGGAACTGATTTTCTGACATGAGGCTTCTTGATACAAGCAAAGAGAAATGGATCCAACGGTGATGAAAATAACAGCACTGATGCCCATCCCAACCAGCATCGGCCAAATGATAATGCAGTTCATAAAGATTGAAATCGCAGTCCATAACAAGTGTTTGTAACAGATGCTGAACAAGTGGTCAATTGGTATTAAGTTCAGAGGATTGGATGGGTCCACAAGCATCACCACACAAAGGATGATTGGGTAAATCCGAAATCCCAGTATCATTGTCAGCTTACACAGTTTCATGCTCATTTTCACTGATGGTGTTTTCGGAATATGAACATCTGCAAAAATTAATGAAATGGCCTTGGTTTTTGATTTTATCCTCTAATTAAATCAAGATGTTTTGTAATTTATGCATGACTTACCTTTGCAGAAGAGTGCCTCGTATTGAGTAAAGAGAGTTGAGGAAAGTGATCATTAGTCCAGTTTTCTGACCACGTTCCTGATACAAATAAACCATCATGCTACAGAAATATACCATCAGAACCGTCATGATCCCTTCTACTGCTACACCAGAGCCCCTGAAATTTGAACAAGTTTTCATCGCCGTCATCATCTCTCGAGCGACAAAATTTAGCACCAGCAGAAGAAATAGAAATGACCGAGTGTGGTAATTTAGAATTTGAGAATTAGTAATCTTTTCAAAAATTACTGCGGATTGATCAATTTTTAAGGACAAGCCTGTTACAACTGCAGACAAAGCATTGGCTTCGTAGTAAAGTCTTGCCAAACCAAATCGTTGAAACATGTTGAAAACAAAGCAATTTTAAAGAGTTGTTTTGAACTTTCCTTTTAAAATTACTCTTTTACGCCTTCTCAAATTTTCTATCCGAAAAGAACTAGAAAAGGTGGGAATAATTCTAATGTAGTTTAATTCTAATAAAGGTGCAAATTTAATTTAATTGGTTCGGGAAAGGCTTGCTAAAAAGCGTTTATATATAGCAGTATAGACTTTCGCCTGAATTATAATTGTACATTATGACAACTTTCGCACAAGGTTACTAGTTAAGCTTCCTCAAACTCAATTTTTTCGAAAATGTTACAATAATAACCAATTCTAAATACTTCCATACAAGTCATGAGCAAACTTACCTACGCATGTACAAGTCGTAAGCAAACTTACCTACCTATGTACAAGTCCTAAGCAAATTTACCTACGAAGTCAAAAACATTGTAACGAAGAACATCCCAAATCATGTTGTTTTGTCCCGCAAAAAAATGAAGCAGGTTAGCATTATCACTCATGAAGCAGAAATTGAAAACAGTGGAAACTCCAAACTAAGGTGTTATTGGAACCGCCAAAGCCGTGTTTTGCTTAATGACGAGGATTTGTTTTGCCCTGTTGTTTTCTTAAGGGTGTCTAAAAACATTTCTCTCAAATTGTTTTCTTGTAACCGCTTTCACCAAGTTGTCAGTAAATTCACATGTCAAGCTCTCCGTGAGTTAAACATTTCTTGTAATTTATGTGCTTTTTAAAATTTTAATGAAGGTTGTCAATAAATTAATAAATTTTTGACTCAGTTTCAGAATTGGAAAAAAAGTATTTAGGGATAAAAATCGATCATACCTGAATATGTACTCATTATATGGGGACTAAAAGTATTAATTCACTGCAACCTGCAACAGAAAATTTAGAGATTTTTAATGTCGTTCTATCATACTAAAAAGTATAATATTATACGGGTCTTTGTAAAAAAATGTCACATTTAAAGATACGGACAGTAAATGAATTACTGTAGCGAAATAAAGTTTTTACGATTACAGAGAAGCGAGCGAATTCTGTACTATATTTTGTATTTAAAAGGAGAAATGAAATCATTTTTACAGATTTTTTAAAACAGAGATTACGTGAAAATGAAGTTGTAGGTAAAGGAGAATAAGCTAAACCAAAACATAAGACGGAACTGTATAAGCAAAGCATCAAATGGTATGTATGCCTTGAATGGAACAACTATTGTAAAGAAATCGTACAGAGTACGAAATTATTTTTGACTATTTCAAATACTTCCTTTACTGATATTTGTGTAGTATTAGTTTGTAGATAACGTAAATCAATTTACTTCTATACTGCCAGTATCTTATATGAAAAGAATTTTTGGCTACAGTGGCTCGTATAACTGAATACCGAATTGATTTTAATGTTGATTTCGTGTTAAGATTTGAAGACCCGATTGTAAGAGAGTGAAATCTCAAAACACGTTAATCAAGTATTCTTAACGCTTTCCAGGTTGAAAATCGGACCATGCGCCAATTGACACTTGTGATCAGCGTACCAATATGTGCCACATTTGTCAAAGCCAGCCGCTTTCACCGAGGCCACATTGTCGGCATATTGAACATTGTGCCTTCCAGTTTGAGAGTCGGACCTTACACCCATATACAATTATAATTGTAATCAGCTCGTCAAGACGTAGTGCATATATCGAAATCGGTGGTTTTTACCGAGGTCACATTTTTGAGTTTATGGAGCTTTGTGTGCGCTCTGGAGCCTTCAAGGTTCAAAATCGAAGCTCGCGCCCGTTGACGCTTTGGATCAGCTTGTCGAAATATGTATTTTATATCGACATCAAAAATTTTCACCTGGGCTACATTTGCATGTATCTACTTGAGGTGTACTTTAAAGGAAAAACAGTTTTGTTGATGCCCTTTAGGTAGCTACGTCTAAATTGCATAACAATTTTTGACCTGTCTCGTGTTTTGACGTCAACACATTATTTTACTTTTTTAAATCCTAGAAGAATGGAGTTTTTCCACTCTATGCGTTGTTTTCTTATAATACTTAAGCTTTAGCAACATCTACAATTTAATTTACTTATTTGATTCTAGGGCAAAACTTTCAAGGTTTTTAATTTAAACCCTCCTGAAATAAACTATAATAGAAACACGTGTAAAGGTCATATTTCAATAGAGATCACCAGATTACGTGATTGTATGAGTTTTCGGGGAATCCAGGAGGTAGCAACCGTAATATATATCATTCTTTTTGGTCGGGGATTTTTATTGTTCATGAAGGCGATATTTCTGCAATATCCTGACAACGCAACCATTTACGTCAGTAACGTCATTATTGCATTCATATAACTATTTGGAATTGCTTTTGAGGAAAAAATTACCACTACAGTTTTTGTGCCTTTAACCACTCGAAATATGGTATTTCCAACAATGATAAACCTAATCAATAAACTGACATGCTAAAAAACGTGTACGTAATTACGCATTTTATTAAATAAGATAAGATTTTTACGCGTGAAACATAATGATACTTACGAAAAAGTTTAATTCTGAAGCTTTAATAAAACTGTTAATAAATATAAATATTGAACTCAAAGTAAGTTTATCGGATGTGCAGCAAATGGCAAATTTTAGTTTATAAAGGCTCCATGAACGTACTTTTGAAGATCTTGGTTTTCAAAAGTTATAATTATTGAAAGTCAAAATAACATCGAAACATCTTGCCACAAAAAGTTGGGCATACCCGCTTTTGAAATCTCTGTCTATCACCATGAATGCCCCGTAATTAAATTTTATTGGCTCAATTGCATTGCATTTTAAAAGGTTCCACTTGTTCAATCTGCTCTTCAGTCTCGCATACCTTATTTTAGCCCTTAACATGTGAGCAAGCTTGAACTTCATACCTGCTTCAGAAACTCGGCACAAATAAGGAATCAATAAGCAATTGCCTATCGCTAATGCCACAACTCCGATAGCAAGCGAAACAAGTAGAGAAAATGGCAATCGAGAACGTAACTGATGTTTGACAATCATACTAACGCACATAACCATGAACCAAAATGATGCTACAAAGAAGACGTAAAAAACCTGTTCAAAAAGATCCTTGATATTTTTTACAATGATAAGAAGAGATGTATGATATCTGTGGATAGTCACAACTCCTATGCAGGATTGCTTCATCAAATGTCCGTAAATTTGTTCAAGCCGATCCATGAATATAAGAGCTGTACAAATGACGTACAGAACAGATCGGTCAATCTCTGCGAGTACCCAAAGAAATGATCCAAAACGAATCAAAAGTTTTATTAGTATCTCCTTCAGACTTTGATTATATTTGTCGGCTTGGAATTCGTCAAGGAAGAAATATGTGGCGTCCAGGTTATTAAAAATAGCGATCAGAGTGACAGTGATTGGACCACAAGATAAAATTATCGTGAGCGCAAGCATTTTCAATTCGTTTTTGGTTATCCGTTTATCAATCCCATTTTCACGCTGCTGAATTTCTAGAACAAAACATGTCGCGAAATTCAGCTGGTCAGTCTCTGATTAACAATTTAATGTGTTTTAATCTTAATAAGCTGACAGGGTTCATTATTTCTTTGGTCTTACCTTGCAATTGGTCATGCAGCTTAATGATTCTGTTGATACCTGTTATCAACTCACAGTGTCGGGAAGCGAAGAAGAGGAACCCAAACGCACAAATTATTCCACCAAATCCGGTACTGAGAAAAAGAAAAACGTGGGCTATTCCGTAATCGCTTCTTGGTTTAACCGACACAAATACCGGGACTGATGCTAAGCATAAAGCGCCCACGATGGTCACAGGAATTTGAGAAATCCTCCACAGAAATTGCTTCCATTTAGGTTTTAGGAGGACTTGCTTTTCAAATTTTGCATCCCATTTACAAGGCAAAGGAATAGGCATATATGAGAAAAGAAGTTTGTGCAATTTAAAGCTACGTTTTTCCAAACTTGTGAGACCCATTTTGTCTGGAGCAAACACGCCACGAAAAACAAATGATTAATTTGAAAAGTAGAAGGTATTCAGCAATAAAGTTTCGGATTGTTCCCGTGAACCCAAATTGTAAAGCCAAACAATTAGATGACATACGCTAACATAAGTTACTTTTTTGGTCTTCTGGTAAGAGTTTTGTACACTGGATGCGATAAAGTGTGCCATTTTATTTTCTTGAGTTTGAAATGATACCTTGAAAATTACATAAAAGTAAATGTTTTTTGATAATTAAAGACGTTTCAAGGATTACAAAGACCAATTTTTTTTATAAATTTAATTTACAAAATAGGTAAGCCGGTTTAGCGGGTGCATTTTAAACATTATGGTTTGAAAAGCTTTGAATGATTGTCAATGTTGATTGAATGTCGGTCTTCTTATCCGACGTCGGTGTTTGATTTCGTAACCTCGTTGGCAAGTCTACTAAAAGAAGTCCAGAGAATGCACTGGGCATTTCACTTTTATGTATAAGTAACCTTGTAAGCTACCGATGAGTTTCTGTTTAATTTAATATAGATTTAGAAGTTTTTCGATTAATAGATTTTTCGTCGCTTACATATAAATATGATTACTTCCTGTATGTTATAATTATAGAAAGAATTTATAGTTTACTTACGAAAGTTTTCACCTTCGACGAACATTAATTTAGTTAAAAAATGTGTCTGTAATTTTCTCTTCCCGCGAATTTTATTGCTCGCATTGGGCAAATGGTGTTTGGTATAAAAATCCACTGCTTATTGACTTGAATAAACTCTGTTATTGTTAGAATCTTCTATATATTTAACCAAAACTTAAGCTATGAAAATTCTGCATTAATTTTAGGAGCCTCTTGTAGAAATATTTTTCACAAGCTCAGTTTCTGATTTTTATTGGACTTACACAGCTACCAGAAACCAAAGCTCATGATTTTTAGAAGCATAAGCCGACTTTTCGAAGCATCATTCTTACCCAGAAATTGAATCATGTTTACACTGACTTAATTATGACAGTTGTTAATTAATTCGTGACTTTCTATATGATTTCCTAAAGCCAAAGTCAAACAATAATGCGATGGATTGAGATGCTAATTAGAAGTGTGTATATATAATTAGATTTTTTATTGATTAAGCTTGCAGCAAAAGATAATAATGATACTCATGAAAATTTTAATACACACTAAAACTAGTAAGGCAAAAATTAAACTCGGGAAAACATTATCGGATGTGGGTACGTATGGTACAGTTACTATAATCAAATAAAAAATTTTTAAAAGCTGAACTTGTCCGTTTTCAAAAATTATAATTATTTAAAGTCAAAATAACATCGAAACATCTAGCTACAAAAAGTTGGGCGTACTCACTTTTGAAATGCCGATCTATCACCATGAATGCTCCGTAATTAAATCTAATTGGCTCAATTGCATTGCATTTTAATAGGTTCCACTTGTTCAATCTGTTCTTTTCTTTTGCATATCTTGTTTTAGCTCTAAACGTGCTGGCAAGCTTGAACCTGATGCCTCGCTCAGAAGCTCGACAAAAATAAGGAATCAGAACGCAATTGCCTATAGACAATGCTACCAGTGCGACAACAAGCGAAATAAGTAGAGAAAGGGGCAATTGGGAACGCAACTGACGTTTGACAATCATACTAACGCACAAAACCATGAACCAAAACGATCCAACAAGAAAAATGTATAAGAACATTTCAAAAAGATTCTTAATACTTTTCACAATAATAAGAAGGGATTGATGGCATTGATAAATTGTCATAAATCCTGTAGACTCTCGCAACAAATACCTGTAAGTTTGTTCAAGGCGATCCATGAATAGGAGGCCTGAACAAATGACATACAGAAGGGATCGGCAGATTTCAACCATTACCCAAAGGAATGATCCAAAACGAATCAAAATTTCCACTAGAATCATTTTCAGACTCCGATTATATTTGTTGGGTAGAAGTTCGTCAAGAAAGAAGTATGTGGCGTCCAAGTTATTCCATACGGAAATGAGAGCAACAGGGATTGGGCAACAAGATAAAATGATCGTGAGGGCAAGCATTGTCACTTCATTTTTGGTAATTCGTTTTCTAGTTTCTTTTTTCCGCTTCTGGAATTCTAGAACAAAGCATGATGTGAAATCACTGATAATCAGCTAGAAGTGAACCATTCTAAGTTGGTTGTATTTATAATTCTTAAATAATTTCACTTTACCATTCAATTCATCGTAAAGGCGGATAAGTCTGTTGATGCCTAGTATCACTTCAGAATATCGGAAAGCAAGGAGTAGTAATCCAAACGCAGATATTATCCCGCCAACCCCAGCACTGAAAAAGAGAAAAGCGTGAGCTATACCGTAATCAGCTCTTGGTTTCACCCAAACGAATGTTGGGACTGATGCAAAACACAAAGCACCCAAGACAGCCACTGGAATTTGAGAAGCACTCCACAAAAATCGCTTCCAGGAAGGTTTCAAGATTACTTGTTTTTCAAATTTTGCATCCCATTTACAAGGCAAAGGAATAGGCATATATAAGAAGAAAAGCCTTTGTAATTTAAAACTAAGTATTTCCAAACTTGTGAGACCCATTTTATTTGGCGCAAAGTTAGATGGGAAAATTAAGAGTAAATTTAAAAAGTTGAACGTACAAGGAGTAAATTTTTAGGCTTTCCCAGTGCACCCAAATTATAAAGCAAAACAATTAGATGACGTTCGGTACTAGTACGTTAATTTTATTTCGTCGCTGCCTTTTTTGAATACCTTTGGAATACTGGATGTGATAAAATGTGCCATTTTGTTTACTTGAGCCTGAAAGGTTTCTTTAGAAAACGAAACGTAAATGTCAGAATGTATTTATGATGAACAAATCAATTTCAAGGATAAAAGTACTTGGACCAATATTTTTTATAAATTTAATTAACAAAATGACCAAGGTTTTTTTAGTAGGTAGCTTAAACGAATTATGGTTTGACATGGCTTGCATGACGCAAAACATTAATTGCATACATGACGTTCGCATCATCCAGCCCCGGTGTTTGATTTCGTGACCTCGTTGGCAAGTCTACTGGAAGAAGCTTCAAGGAATACACTGGGCATTTTACCTTTAAATATAACCTTGTAATTTGTTGATGATTCTTTATAACTTTATAAGGGATTTACAAGGTTTTTAATAATTTGTTTCCATCGGATTAAAATTTTTAATTAAAATTCTATTAAAGTTACGTTATTAGGTTATGAAGATTTAATTATACTTGCGGCGGCTTTTGCAGGTTTTACTAAATGAAGAGCAACCGCAGATAAATTTGATAACTTCCTGATTAATTATTTGCTGGAAATAATAATAGCTTGCGAAAGTTTCTCATCAATTTCATCGATGTTGCGGACTCGAATTTTTGTTGCCGTCGAAGGAATAAAAACATCAAGCTTTCGATTTGATATAAAAATAAAATTTCCGAGGTTTAATGTAAAACGATTTTCTAGTAGGTAGACACTTTATTTTCACACCACCATAAATAGAATGAGAATACATTCATAGTTTAACTCATGATGTAAGTAAATTCCTGCTTTATTTTTTACCACGATTTGAACTCAGGTCACTGTTACGGAACCCATTTCCATTTTTGACATAATGGTTACAGAGTTAGGTTTGTCAAAAAATCCTTGGATTCGTTTGTTTTGTATTGGCAAATGGTTACCGCAAATTGAACATGGATGATAAAAACCGTTGAAAAAATTCATCAGTCATGGCTCATACATCAAATGCAGGATTGGACAAACATGCTTTTGTTGGGTAGTCTTCAAGTTGACAAGAAAAACGCCACAGACGCCAAAATAAAAGCAGATGTCTATAACTCAAGCAAGATTTTGCGCCGAATTCACTCTGTATAGCGCTGTTGATGTTAATTGTTGTCGTTGGAAGGCCGGTAGATAACGTCAAAACCTGTTGTGTACCTCAGAGTAATTTTTTTCAACTTCTGCTTGAAAATCATTTCCATGAAATGCATCGCTCTTTAGAATGTAATCATTTTTTATGCTGTTGGCGACTCCACATTCATACAACATGTACATGAAATTCAATTAAGTCCAAAGGAGTTTCGGATTTTTAAGTTTCAAAAAAGAAAACGGTTTTTAAAATTTTTATTCCAATTATTAAGACATCAAATTAAGACGGCCTTCAACAAAACTTCAAATATTTGCTTACGCTATGATTTTGCTAAATTGGAATGTCGTAATTAGAATTGGCGGAACTAAACTGGTTGTTTAGAAACTGGGTCGAGCAAAACTAATTTTCAACTGTCGTATAGAACCATTTTTTTTGTACCAGCTCAGAGGTCTACATATTTTTTCTAATTAAACATCTATTTCTAATTTCTGATGTTTTGAAGTTAAAATTCCAATCATCAAGAAACTATCGACTATTATGTAACTCATCGTATAAAAGTAGGACTTCTGGAATAATTTCGCGATATAACTTAAGTGATATTTTTATTTACTTGATTTACTCGCAACACACATGAGTTGATACCACAGCAAAAATCAAGTCCACCCATAACTTTCAAACCTCGATCGACAAGGTTCCTCATGATCTATAACTACTATGTCATAACAAATGTCACAACAAAGTCATGATAAAAAAGCACATGAAACATCTTATGATGATGATTTTGTTCCACCACTAATTTGCTCCATTAAATAGTAAAACCTGATCCATCGTTCGAGCAACAACAGAATCAACAAATTGAACACATGCCTCACTATTTATTTCTCTGAAACTTCCGAATCGTACACCGACATGTTTCAGTGCTTTCAACCGTTTCCGCAGTATTTTTGAGACAACTCTTCGTTTCCATTTCTCAATCAGAGAAGCACTTAAGTTTGTTAAATTTGCCAGAACTGTCAGTACAGTGATGCAGCAGCTGCAAGATCCCAACGCACATGAAAATTCCAATTTCATAGGGAACTTTATCTAAACCGGTGATGGTAGTGACAGCACATACCAAAGTAATTAAGTATGTGCCCGCAATAAAAATGACTATTCCATCATCATAAATCCTGTTTAATTCATTGAATACCAGTCTTACTTGTCGAAACATTTTTATTCCTATAACGGCATGTTTTGAGGTTTCTCTGACATTCTTTAACGATTTTGTAATGCAGTCCAAAATAAGGAAACCAGTCAAAAGGGTAAAATTTGCTACTCGCGATATTCCACGCATCAGAAGATAAGTAGTGATGCCTAAAACAGGTGGGTATAACCATTCATAAACAAATTTATGTTCTTCTGGGACAAAATACGTGAGGGTCAAAAAGAGAAAGTCAAATCTAATTCCTCGATGTGCAAATATTGCTAATTTAAATGCGCCGAGATACGCAGTAGCTGGAGCTAATATTGTGATCAAAATTGATAAATTCCCATATCTATCCACAGGTATCGTATTACGTAATTTTTCCATCTCTGTAGGGAAACGAAAATATTGCTTTGAACATATTTTTTTAAACAGCACCAAAAAGAAATTTGAAAATAGCTTACCTATAATAACTACTGAAATGAGTCTCGTTTCTGACTTGTCGTGCGGGCAAAAGTTTTCAGTGAAATTAATTAAGTTGTTTAGAAAATTTACAAAGCAATTTCTTTTTAATGCCAGGTACGTAAACACTGTAAAACTCACGCAATTTATTGTAAACACTGCCGAAGTAAGGAACCAATTGATGTAGGTATTCGTTTTTGGAGTATGTAACCCAAACATAAATAGGAAGAGTATTACAAGTGTCACCATAAAATTTGGAGCGTAAAAGAAGCGGTTGGAGCGACGTTTTTGAGATAGATCTATATAGAATCTTTTGCTTTCAGGATTAAAACGATACAGAAAATTTGGAAACGGGTCAAAGAGTTCCACCCACTGGCTTAATTCAAATGCCTTGAAAATAAGAGGAGATGCCATTTTCGTTTTAATGGTTAATTTTACGGGTAACTTTGGAAAAAATTACTGTATCCAATTTTGGTAAACCGGCATCGTCGCGAGTTCTGTACTATCGAATAAATAATCGTAGATATATGTGGAAGATTTTAAAAAAAAACTGGAAACTTCAGACACGTAATCAAAGTTAAAAATGTCTCCAGCCGCTACCAATGTTTTCTATCAAACGCAACCGAAGAACTACTAAAGGTTTACTGCTCGTTAGACCAATTATGAAATTTGTAGAAGCGTAGTTGTAATTTAATTTCTGTCTTCAATCCATTTCCTGCTTTTTCGACTCACATTTGTCAACAAAAACTAATTTACAAAAACATTGACAGGATAATTAAAATAAATATTACTCTTTATAAAACAAATATGCGATTAGTGGATGATATGGGGGTGTATTATTACTGATTAAAGTTTTTAAAAAACTTAACATGGCAGTGTACAACTATGCTGACAACCTTGAGGATTTAGGTCAGTTAGGTAATACTTTCAGCATAATTAGAATGCTTAATTGAAAGTTTCCTTCAAGCTTCGTAAGTTGTCAAGGAATATAGTTCTTTGCACCTGTTTTGTGGATAATTTGGATGAATGTCACATCACAACAATGCTAACAACGAACATATCAAGCCTGATCCTTTTTCTCCAAATAGTTTTGATTTAATAATTTTTTGGACAATATTTTGCGGAAGTATGCCAAACTATTAAAGTACATATATGAGTATTTGTTGCTAAAACTAATAATGTTTCCTTTTACTCAATAGCATGATATCAATAATTCTTTGAATACAGAATGATTGAAATTCCATGGGCGTTTTTCTTTCAATGAAGTTCGTGACGCCCAGTTTTACTTTTAAAACCTGACAGGACTTAATAAGCCTTTTGCGTTGAATGTTTCCTCGAATGTAAGGCTTTCTCTTCAGCTTATCCAGGGAAAGCCACGAAATCTGGTGTAGCCTTCCAGGGAAGTCAAATACAGCCATGAGCAGTAACCCTGCCTCCAATCCCTCAACCAAAGTGAAAAATTGCATTGGTTTTGAGTAAAACTCGATATATGGAGAAACAAGCGCAGCAATGCAAAGGATTTCGGCAAGACCCAAACCAACAAGAAAGACGGCCAGAGTTGTTCCAACCGCTTCATTAAACATTGTGGTTAAAATGTGTAGAACCCTTTGTGGGACGTACTCATCGGAACTGATTTTCTGCGTCGATGCTTTTTGATATGAACAAAGAGAAATAGATCCAACAGTGACGAAAATAACAGCACTGATGCCCACCCCAACCAATATTGGCCAAATTATAATGCAGTTCAGAAAGATGGAAAAAGCAATCCATAGCCAGTGTTTGTAATCGATATTGAACCAGTGATTAATTGGTATTAAATTAAGAGGATTGGATGGGTCCATATATATCACCAGACACAGGATCATCGGGTAAACTCGAAACCCCAATATCACTGTCAGCTTACACAGCTTCATAGCTATTCTCACTGATGGTGCTTTCCGAAGATGAACATCTGCAA
>JAHZMX010004357.1:0-19510 GCA_027743895.1 Seira musarum
GTGCATCACACATCATACACGTGCAACGAATTGTACGGAACGCAACACTAGGAACCTGACTTGGCAGACTTTAATTTAAAACACGGGCACGGGACTTAAAATTGCGTTTTGTTCATTGGAATTGGACATGCAAAGCATCTTGGTCAAGTGCGTTACGACACTTTTCAGGACGAAAGGGTATACATAAATGTATATTTAATACATATGTATATTTATATTCCTCGAAAATACTTCATTTAGCTTATGTGGTTTAATAAAATCATGTAAGAAACTCAAAACTAAGGTCTAATTGTAAAAAAATAATTCGCTGAAATAGAAATTTTAAGTAGACAGATTTTTCAAGACAAATTGAACGTGGATAGTGTCAGAATAAGAATCAAGACTATAAACGTGGTCTTTAAGCATGGTCTAAAAATAACGACAATTTTGTAATGAACTTTTTGTCCATCCATGTTTTACACAATGCGTGCGATCTAGTATTTAATGTTATTTGGCAAGCGTAGGACTAACAAATTTAGACATCGCCGACAGTCATGTGTACACGGCACCCTCGTGAGACCGGTGACGGCACTGGTTATGAATATAGTTTCACCATCTCCAAGTGTCAAGATTGGCTTTAATTTTACCTGTTTGTCTCTTGATATTAGTTGGCATGGGAGTATTTCTAACAAAACAGTAAAAAATCGATAGTCAAGCCAAATAGCAAGCAAGTACACAATGGAAAAATACTGATTGTCGGAAAAATCGGCTTTTTGATTGTCCAATGTTTACATAAAATTGAAGAAAGGTTTAGCAAACTTTTACAGTAAATTAAGGTGATTGACAATCATGATTATATTTTAAGGTGTTTTCAAATGAACGTTTTTCGTTTTTGTAATAAAAGCTATATACCAGAAACCTGACTTATTTAATGCAACAATTCAGTTCGCGTTCACCCCGAAGGACTACGGCTGTATATCTGTTAAGGCTTGGATTGCATTCACTTTTATGACTGTTACAAAAGTAACACATATAATATGCAGCATATTATAATCGGTCATATAAGTATGTAGAACGGCATTTTTTTTGCTGATAGTTCTTGGAAGCAAGATAAGTGTAAATAATCAATTCAAAACGCGCAAAAAGCAG
The DNA here is from genome assembly GCA_027743895.1 of Seira musarum. NCBI lineage: Eukaryota > Metazoa > Arthropoda > Collembola > Entomobryomorpha > Entomobryidae > Seira > Seira musarum. The sequence continues at coordinate 1,129 of JAHZMX010004357.1, forward strand.
CGATAAATAAATACGTATCGTGACTAACATTGACTTTCTGGTCTGGAGCTTTTATTTTATTTTCAGTTAAAATTTCGATCACGAATGCTATGGTCAGAGCTCAAAGTTCCTGGAAAAAATAAGGATACAACATAAACTAGGCAAAGTTTTCAAAATCATATTTAAATGCATGTTAAGGGACTTGTTTATGAAAGCATGGATGCAATAACTTTCGTAATATTTTTACTCTTTAATTTCATAAAAAACTGCTTTATTTTCCTTTTTGTCTAATGAAATACATAAAACATAAATAATATATAAGTATGTCGTTAAGTTATGCTACAAATAAATAAATAATGCACCAGAAAATAAATTTCATATCAGCAATTTGCAACACTGTCATCAAGTTCAACTGCTAATTACCCTTTCCACCGTTATTTTATTAATGAGTGTGAGTGCAGGTGCATAAAAAAAGTGCCGCTGTTTCTCACGCACGAATTTTAATTATTTTAGTCGGAAAGTACGAAAACTTTAAATAGAACTAACACCAGCGTTTATTAATATTCTTATACTCAGACCGTACTGATCACTACACAATAATTTTGCTTTGCTCGCTTTGTGCGTGAGGCTTAATTTTCAGCTTGTCAGGCATCCTAACATCTTTAGATCGTTTGAAGAGCCTAAAATTACGAACTATTTGAACACAACAGGAAATTTCTTGGCCACAGTGACCTATTTTCTCAATATTATAAACAGTGGCAAACACGATTCGGTAAGGCTAGAATTAAGGATAAGGCATTCCTGAAACCTAAGGTTTGAAGCAGTTTTGACTTTTTTGCTTGAAGTTGAAAACCGAGATGTCCTTTATAAAATTTAAATGCAAGAGCTAATTTTTGAGTAATGTCTTTACTGTGTCTGAAACACCTTTCCTACATTGTCAGGTAGTTTCATAAAGTGCAGCCAGGATTTTCATGAATGTTGTAATAACATATTTTTTTTTCTTTTTGGTTTATTTTATAAAAGGGGAATTATTGCTCAATGGGACCTGGTGGGTCCATATCGAATATCACCGGAAGTACGGGTTGGATAAAGGATTGCCGCATAGGATATTGAAATTTGATTGGGTGATATTCAGACCCAGCCATTATAACAGCACGGAGTTATGAAAAAAATTTTATGGTGCAAGTATGTATGGTCCATATAAGACAATAACGTTGGAATTGCCACCAATCATCCTTTGGTTACTAGAATTACCAATGTCATGGTAATTATATTAAATCGGTGTTTATCCACTTTTAATCGGGATAAAAAGTGATACGAATAAACTTATTAAACAAACAAAAACAAACAAGGTCAATTTCATTTGTGTGACTTGCACAACCACCGAACGAGGTTTACTGGTTTTGGGATTTTTATTGGAAATCGATTACACCCAAATTCCAACAAGAAATCATTCTTTTATCTGCAGTTACAGTGGGTGTGCTTCTAATGACGAAAGTTACTGTCCCGTTTGGCGAGGTCGGATTATTGGTTCCGGTGGCAAAAAAATTAAATGGGACGACACTTATTATAAAACTCATTATTTTCATTCAAATGTCCCATTTCTGCATTCATTTAGTTGCTTAAATTCATTGCGAAAGGCTGCGGCACACAGAAGAAAACATTTTTCATCACTTCACCGCCATCTGTAATACCTTTAGATATTCTATGTGCGGTCACCTTTCGCAACGAATTCAAGTGCGACATTTGAATGAAAATAATGAGTTTCGGAAAATGTTTTTTCCCACTTGATTTTTTGCCCTCGTCACCAATAGTCCGACCTGTTTTTGGCTTGACAAAACGGGACACATACTGAAGTCCTTAGGAACACACCCACTGTATGCATCTTTTTTTACTAATGACATGACTGATGATTGGAGACTGGATTTTAAAAAAATGCATTTCTTCGACTCCGATGGATGCACAAGCAGGCTATATTTTGCTACTTCATGAGGATGAGATGGTGGAATGCGCGTAGTAATTCAGTAAATAATTATGCTAGCTATTTTTTCATCTCAAATGTACAGCGACAACACAAAAATAAAAAAATAGGCGTAAACACTATATTTCACTTCTCTCATCAGATTTAATCAAACTGTTTGAAATCGCACATATTTTTATTTCTTGACCGAACTTCTACAAAAAACACAGTCTAATCTAATCCAATTTCCATGGTTTCAACAACATCGTCCTTCAAGTTTTTATCAGGCGGAGATAATGACAATGGTTTTAAATTGCTAGCACCTGCTCTATTCTTTGTAGTCGCCTCTTCTGCTTTCGAAGCCGTACAATAAAGTTTCAAGTGTCTTCTAGCCCAGGCCCGAGCAAATGTGGCTCCACACAAATTGCACTTGACTTTGGTTTCATCCTCAGTTTGAGAAACCGGAAGTCTTCCACCTAAAGTAGGACAGGATGATAGTATTTTAGCATGAGGTTCTTTCACTGTCTCAGACATTTTGCAGTGGAATCTTACATGGCCGTTCCAACCAGTGTAACTCGTGAGATGAACACCGCATGCCATGCACATCCTCCCATTTGGATTGCACTTGCTAAGTTTCTCTTGCAAATTGGGATTTTCTTGAATCATCCTTAATTTTTCCTCAAGATTTTTTCGATGGAGTTCCACGTAATGCAACTGGATCCTCAAATGATGTACAGTTTTTTTGTACCTTCCTGCCTTCGATGAGGTCGCTGAATAAAAGCTCCATTACGCCCTTCTGGAAATTCGCTTCACTAACGGAATCAAGTTTTTGATGGGGAAAGAAATGATGACCGTGGTATTGAAGCACGTGTTGATGAAGAGCTAATCGTCCAAAACACTGGCATCTACGCTTTTGAATACCTGTCATAAATGATTCCACAAATGCGCGGCAGTAAGGAGACGATAGTTGTTTGGGAACATCGGTTGCGGTTGGAGGGGTTCTTAATTGCTTGGAACGCTTCCTCAAATTTCTTCGACCATGATTGATCCCTTTCTTGGTGTCGTCGTCTTCCTTCGCGTTCTCTTCGCCTTCTTCGACTTCAAATGTATCCTCGTGGTGATTTGTGATTGCTTCAAAGCTAAGTTCAAAATTGCTGTCTACTTCCATGTCGTTGTAGTTGTCCAAAATATTTTCATTATTGTCTTCGGGGCCGTTCATTAATGACGTCACCTCGGAGGGGGGGAGGGAGGGTTTGCTGAAAAATGACAGATTATGACAGGGGAGGGAGGGGGGTCTAGACAGTTGATGACCGTCAACTTTCCTTACTCCAAAATTCTCGTGCGATTGAACTAAGGATACAAAATAGGTGTGTAGCGAACATTGCAATTTTTGTGGCCCTCGGCGTAATTATTTCCTAATTGACTGCTTGTCTATTGAAGTCTCTAATCATAACCAAAATATCATGAATGCGGTCTATCCGTATTCAGGTTTGTTGGACTTTGGATTTGAAAATTGGCGTAACCAAAAGTCACAGGCTACTCTTTGTTCTGGCATCATTCCTCGTTTCCAATTTAAGTGTTTAAAGGATTCTCATAACGCTTTAAAAGCATTCGATGAGAAAATCGAATTGTGTCGCCATGTCAGGTTGTTTAGCCATTTCCTGTAATATGTTTTGGCCAAAGTTTGAGTAAAAATTTGCAGCTGGAAGGAAGCTATTACTTAGGAGGCTCTGTTTTAATAAAGCCATTAACGTGTAATACAAAATTTCGTATCATGACAGGGGAGGGGGGTGGTGGAAAGAAAAAGTGACAGGAGAGGGGGGGAGGGGTCAAAAAATGCTGAAAATTAGATGACGTCATTTATGAACGGTCCCTCATGGTCTCCTTGTTTCATTTAAATTTTATTAAAACCGCAGCTCCGATGCAAAATACTGACTTCAAGATTCATATAAGCTTGAAATTGACATGAATATGCAATGTTAAGTACTTCAATGTTGTTGCATTTTTCCACACTTCGTAAGTTAATGAAAATGAGGTCAATAAAGCTTTGGCCGTTTTTTTTTTTGAAAGTGTAAAGGTTCCTGGGCTATTGCTATTTGCTCTTCCATTCATTTTGACGTGAAACTCATACAGTTGGTAAACGGAGCTAATCTCATCCTAAAAAATGGAAAAACGAACAGCTATGTACATAATCATAAACGGCGTTGATGATGGGAATGGTTTGAAGAGAGAAAGGAGTGAAAGTGTAAAAGACTGCCAAAAATCGATGACATAATTTATGTTTGGCGCATAAGTAACCATAAATCCCTGTTTCAGCTCAAAATTACCAATGTTTTCCGTCGTAAAATGTTATTCCATCAATATCTACTTACTCTGCTATTACTTACACGTTCAAACCAAAGAATTTAGGGCAACGTCCATAAATTTTTTATCACTTTCACCAGGTACTAACCATAAGTACATACGCAGGAAAAAAAATATGACTGTTTTTTAGTCAAAGCACTCAACGTTTAGAAATTTAAAATTACTGTAAAACTTACATCCAATTAAAAAACAGGTTTAATGCGAACATGGAATTTTACATTACTTCGTCATAGGAGCCGTGCTTTAAAAAAGATTACTCGGTATTATTACTGCTCTTGTTGAAAGTCCATAGTATTTTATCCATATCCAAGAGTTCATTTAATTTTCAAATGTTTTTGTAGTTTTTTAGCCTCGTGGCATACCATGAGCAAAACGATTTCTTTAAAGTTTCAGGTCAAATAAATCGATGCTAGATGAGTGCCACAAAAAACACAGCGTGCCATTGTATGATTGCGATCCTATGGGTCACCACTGAAACAATTTCTCAAGCATTGAATTAAATTTTCCGTACTATTAACGCATTAATAAAAAAAATTGTTGGAAAAACGTCGGCATATATAAAAGCAATGAGAAACGAGATGGTTTGTCTAACACTTTATTCGTTTTACTTGAACGACAAAATTTGCGCAAAATTTCGTCTCCCAAAATATATTCTATACTTTGATAAAACTCAAATAAAGTATTTTGTTCAAAATAAAGATTCTCCAAGTTTTGTGATCTGGAAAATTCTTCAAGTTTCCATCATATTTTTTGTGTGGCCGATGCTAAGTGCTTACGTGTTTTTTACAGGTGTGACTACAAAAAACTCGTATGATCCAGTTTACATTATAATCACATTCCTTCAATCACAGTTCTCTATGCTTTGTTGCTCCGTAATTATCAACTTTATAAACACCGTCATGGTTTTCAAGACTTTTTAAACAGTTTGGTTAAATTCTACGATATTTATGTCCAAACTATTCCATCGCTTGGAAGAAGTTTGATTGGTTTCTTAAAACTTGGTAAGTATTCGTGAAAATCCGGCTGGTATGATCTAATACGTTAAACCTAAATTTTTGTCAATTTCCAGAAAAAATCAAGTTCTCTAATGCCCGGAATTGCAATTGGATTGGTATACTCTGCATTTTAATTGTATTAGCGTTATCATTATTTTCTCTGGCCTTGACTTTGGCAACATTTATTACACACACGGATCCCTTTTCATTGGCTTTCCAGCAACTTACATTGCCGGGCTTGAAAACTAACTTTTGTTGGTTCATCGTTGTGCAAGTGTTGTCAACAACTTTAACTTACATTTGCGCAGCGGAGGTGTGTAGGAGTATCAGAACATTTTTAGTTATGGCATTGACTGGATGTCAAATTTATATTAGTGCAATCAAAAGAATTAATTCGATCTCGAAACGTGGTCGACTACTCAATGCAATCAAGGCATATCAAAATTTCTACGCTGGAGTACATTCTCACTGTCGTCCAACTTCTTGCACAATAGTTGGGATTTTAGTCTTAGCCGCTTATATTATTCAAATCTTTTCTGCTTTCATAATAATTTCAAGCCCTCAAATGTTAGGTTCACGTTATCTTCAGGTACAGTTTGTCCTACTTTTAGTCATAATCGTGCCAACGGAAGTTGTGGCTATGACTATCGCCGCTTCTTGCTATGAAAATTTAAAGAAAATGATAGCCAGATGAAAGATTCAAGCTCATCATGTACAGAGCATTTCGCCTGGAATTCTTAAGCGAACTGTGAAAGCTTTTAGACCTGTTCAAATTCCATGCGGAAATGCTGGAATATTTAAACGAGAGTCTGTTCGTTTCTTTTTCACGTCCTTATTTAAAAATGTGATAGAAATTACACTGTTTATGAAAGCAGTGTATCAAAATTCGTAAGAGTAATGAAGCGACGCATCCATGTCAAAATATCATTTTAAACAGCATCTGCTGGTAAACAATTTGTATTTATTCCACTGAAAGGTTTTAATAGAGTGTACTTATTCTTTCACATTTGTCTATAATCGTGAATACATTTTATGCAATTTAATGTAAAATTGCTAATTTCACTTTTCTAAATTTACAAAGGACGTGAAGAATTGCTTCAAAGTCATACAAACATCAAGATCATTGTCAGTCGTTGCTTTCAATAAATCTTGCAAAAGCGTTCGTGGAGAGTGTAACTGAAAACAATGTAAGCAAAATAAATCCTGGGTCACCAACTTCTAACTTTGTGCAATTCTTCAGGAAAACCGTTCTTGCTTCTTTATCACATAAATGTTCCAACTTCGACAATGAACCTGGTCTCAAAATAATTTTTTTCTACAGAATTGGCATTAACCTTATCAAAAATTTGAGTGCGGAGTGTAGGTTAGGTTCGGAGTCGAGATGTGCAACCTTCTAAATTTATACTAACGCCACTAAAAATTTTCTCGGGATTGAGATCAACGTCAAGGTAAAACGAATTCTATCGAATTTACCAGCCGCTGGGTATGAAATTACTACAACGTAATGATTAAGTATATATTATCAGTTAAAATACGACATACACATTTTCTTATCGATCTTAAGCAAGCAGTTCCCTCAAAGCAAATCAAGCATTTCTGATTTAAGTTTAACCAAATGCTTTCTGCTTGTTTAGAGCAAAAAAGCCGACGATTCTCATTAAGTTTATCTGTTAGCTTCGGACGTAGGTTATCGATTGCGATATCGATCCGACGAAGCATACACAATATGTATTCTATTATTTTTAATAGATTCAGGAAGCAGCAACTCGGTTCAAGTATTTTTAATGACTATCGTCATAGAAGGAAAAAAGTACGAACGTTTCTTGCCAGTTACTTATATTGTAGTTTTTTTACGCTGACCAAACGACGAATATTTGGAACAAACATTCTCAACAAATTATTTACTGTTTCGATAATGTTACCAGAAAGTGTATCTGAGAATTATTGCAATTGTATGTTCATGATACGTTATGATAAGTGAATGTTGAACTGTGGTAATAAACTGTTGAAAACTGAACTAATTTGTAGCAGCTCATCAATTCTTTATCTCCTATCCATATCTCTTCCACCTCCATTGCGTAACACATTCATTTTAGCTTCTAAATTATTTTCATTATGGCATGTATAAGGCGGTCGTGCTTCCGAAAAAACTCCGAGGATTTTAAGTTGAATTTACTTTTTATGTGGTTGTTTGAAGGAATAATAATAATGCTGCAAGTCTTATTATTCCCGACAAAAACCACGACTCGCGTCTCACGTGTCATTTCAGAACTATAGCCAGTTATGTAAACCAATGTCAATTTATTTAGAGCTAATTTAGCAATGATCAGCAATTACTTTGATAATGCCAATTTGCAATTACTAAAAGAGGCACAAGTTTATAAAACCTATAATGCAATAAAGTATTGCGAAGTTTATATAAAAATTGAGATTGTTTTATTGTACAAATCATTTACAAATTTGTCGGAAGCTAAGGAATTATTGACAATTGTCTGTCAAGACCCTAAAGGAAGGCAAACATTTCGTTGTATAATTGAGGATGTGAAAATGCCTAATTTTCAAAATAATCCAGTGCATTTCAATACGTTTGATACACGCGAGCAAACTAATGCCAATATTGTGCTTAGCAATGAGTTCCAAAAATATTTTAAAAGCTCTATCCTTTAATCAATTTGTAACTGACAAAACATACAAATACTCTGGGAACGTTTCTTTTGACACTTCAGCAAAAAGATTTCGACATGAATTTAATAAATGTAACATTTGGCCGTGGTATTTCAACAATATTGTTGTCATTGCCGTTATAGCCGCCCCAATGGTCTTGACCGTGATTCTGTCAAATTTCTTTGGGTTTGTGGTTCACAGTTATTTTCAGCTTTTCGTGACGGCATTAGAACTTGTGTTTTGCACAGGTTTCCCCGCATCCATGTACATCTTAAATAAGTACGGCTTTGAATTGGTCTCCGCGTTGAATTCTTTGTTAGATGTTACGCAAAATCTGATAAGGACTAGGGAACCTATACGAATAAAAGCGAAGGATTCAAGAATACGTTCACTTTTTGCCCAAGGTAGACAACCAATTTTAACATTGAACCATATAGCAGTGCTAATTTTTTGGTATTTACTTTTCTTAGATTTGTCTGAAACTAAGGATTTTGACGCCATAGGACTTTTAATGTACGGTATTGTACTGGGAATGGCTCTAACGCCATTTCTTTTGACACCAGTCACCCTCTTTTTAAATCTTGATCCAACGATTGCCGCCTTTCAAATGATCTTCCCCGGTTTCAACGATTTCGATCGGTACACCTTTCTATTATTTCGGTGTTTTTACGTTCACTTGTCGATTGTAGAGGGATGCCGGACTTTCCGAACACTGGCATGTGTTATGGTATTAGTGGCGTCCTTGGCACAAGAAATCCTGGCTATTTTGAAGCAAAAGCAGGTAAATAAAGTTAGTCTGCGGAGTTATCTGAATCTTCGACTATTGGTCACGATAATTGACCAACCGTCCAGCTTATTGAACGCACTAACGTTATCCTGTTTATACTTTATTGCTCTCATAAGTATTTGCGTCACAATACTCACAATGGGAGCGAAATTTTGGAAATTACGCGTTTTCACTTTCTTCTTTGTTTTTAATGATGTGGGTTTTTTAATGGCGTACTTTGCTTTAATTCTGAGTTTGCCAAATGAGAGTAAACATTTAAAGAAGGTTTGGCTCAGGCAGAGTAAGGTTTTGATGTATGGGAAACATGAATCAAAAATTTTGAGGAGAGAGATGACTGCGTTTGTGAAACCAATTGCTTTCACATGCACAACAGGAACACTGGATACGGGGACAAGGCTGGATTTTTTTAGATCTATTGCACTAAACACTGTAAACTGCTTACTAACTTTTAGGGGAAATTTTTCAGCAGTCCCAACCTGAAATTTTCTGGTTGCAAATCACCGTGGTCTTTCTCATTTGCGCAGAATAAAAGTAGTATATGTACTAATAATTTTGGCGATGAATCACTAAAATAGTTACCTACAATTAGCGTTAAACAGTATTATTTGTATAGACAAATTTTCTTTGCCAACTTGGTTTCAGAAGCAATGTTGTAGCACGATTTGATCTTCCTTTAACTGGCGTAATATGCAGTCTTGGAACATTTGACACTTCAATCTGTACGTGGAATACTAATGGTTTCTGTCCTGAATCGCGTATTTTATTTTATTTCGAAATTTTACTTGAAAAATTGCAACTTTTACAACATTCCGACGAAAACTATGTTAATAGTTCATCAAAATTATATTCATTTAGCAAGCAATAAAATGGCAACGAAGCATTCAGATATGTACTCACTGCGTCATATATAAACAACATTGATTTATTAAAGAAGGCAAAACTTCGCAGCGTAAAACGAAAGACAAAACTTGTTTGTGAGTGAGCTTGTAGCTGTGTAAGAGTTTTACAGGGCGGCTTGTATCTGTGACGATCAAACTGATTTAAAAATAACAAGCAGCTGGCACGTGTAAACAAAATATATTTCTAAAGTAAGACGGGTATGGTTTATCATTTGGACTGGAGACAATACTCCACTGAAGCGCAGTATTTTGCTGTAGACAGGGAGTTAACTTCCTGTTGCTGTCCTAAAACTGAAGACGACTGACGCGACGGACCAATGTTTACGATATAAGTGGAATAGCTACACTTTACCAACCAATGTTTTTTTTTCAACTTCAGACCTGAACCAACACACATAATAAACAATGAAATTTCCGATTTCCAAGTTATTTTACATATTTGTTTTGTTAGAGGGTTTCTTTGAAACTTATTATTTCGCTCCGTTTGAAACTTTTATCGTATTTCATTTATGAAACGATGTGTATTAGTAACAGCCTTCGTGAAAAATCAGAAATGAGCAGCCGTTTAGGCTTGGGACCACCTCATACAATCATCATTGATATATTTTACAAATTTGCATACTATTTTGCCTGTGTCCCTTTCAAAATCAGGCAATGTCAGAGTGGAAATTATATTTTGGAACATTGGCTGCCACAAAAGGTTTGACAAAAAAACAGCTTTAAAACGTCTTAGAAATATTGTCTTATTTATTTTTTATTCTCATAATACTTAGATTGTCACCTACTGCGTGTCATTTGTGTACCTTTTCACAACTCTTAAGACATTTTGGAGCTCCCTGGACTCTCTTTTGATAGCAAAAAGACTTAAAAACGGGAACGAGACTATGTTATACCTCGAAGTTATTGAGGCTACAGCATATCTCGTATTTGTAGTAATCGGAGTCTACTCTCAAACTCGCATGGGACCCTACATTCTGGACTTCCAAAATAAACTGGACACATACTCACATTGGGTGAGCGATGTTATTTACTGGAAGGAAATTGGCTTCTTCAGAAAATGGGTAAAATATTTAGTTTTGCGAGTTTACTTGCCTTTTCTGCACAAACTTAAGTTTTCCTTATTTCTTTGAATCTTCGCCAGTTTTATCGTCCACCAATTATACAAATAATTTTTCTCCTGATCACAATGTTCACTGCGGGAAGCGAGTGGATATATTCGGACTTTTCATTAGGTTTTAATCAAGCGGTTGAGCAAGCTCAGTCGTTTTTCTTCTGGAAAGAAGGAAATATTAGCGTATTCCATAACGCAACAACAAACGACCGAATTGTTGAAAATTATGTGCTCATTATTAGCTACGTTATAATGGACGCTGTGATTCAGATTAAGGATATGTACTCGGATATTCTGCTTATTGTCGGCATTCTCACTTTGTGCATCGTCAGTTCTGATTATTGCTGGATTGTCGACACCGAGATTAAGCAACTTACTAATCCGCAACCACAACAGAAGCAGAATGACTTTGGCCTCAAATCCATCACAATTTACCGCAAGGTTAACAAAATCGCGAGGTCGTTTAACAAAGGACATGGAATATATTTACTTGCTTACATCCTGTATTACGTTGTATATTATTCAATCAGTTTGGACAACGTATTCAAACCTTTGGAGTATATTGGAACAAGGATTTATCACTTAAAGTATTTCTTGAATTACATGGCTGTCTTGTATCTTGGAGCAACATTTCATTATCAGGTATGAAAGAAAACGGGAAATAATTTCTAGTCCTGAATTGTGTGAATTCGTTTTCATAATTTTAGATGAACTCGATACGGAAGCTTACTAATTTGGGAATCGTCGCTAGCAAATTACCGCACAATACTTGTGTACTAAACCAGCATTCTTCTCGAGCAAAAGCATCTATTCAGCCAAAACTATTTTCTCTGACGAGTTGGACGTGTAGTCAGGTATTCTATACTTAAAGTGTTTAATTACCGCATGAGTATTGAATTTTGGTACAATTATGTTCTCATATTTAAGATCGTTGCTCAAATCATGATGATCTTCTTGATATGGACGGGAGCCACAAAGTAGTCACCCGGGAGGCAAACTTTAATCTGTAATTCCGCCAAATCGTTACTAAAAAGAAGATCGCACTGTTCTTCTGAAAAATTGGTATTCGACAGAATTTTTTGAATTTCTGTTATGTTGTAGATCTCAACACGTAAAACAAAAGTGCAGAAGGTTTCAAGTCCGTATCTTTCAAAATGCGCGCGCTAGGGAGCGTTGAAGTAACACTGGGAAAAATCACAAACTTCGATCAAATCCGCCGATTTTTGCATATGTTGTAGATCTTGATGAGTAGAACAAAAAAGAAAATGGGCGCACCCGTCGGGAGCTTCTCTAACGCGCGCTAGAGGGCGTTTAAGTTCCAAAATGTTTGATGTTTGACGCCTTCTAGCGCGCGTTAGTGAGGTTTTCTAGCGCGCGCATTTTGAAAGATACAGACTTGAAACCTTTGGCACTTTTGTTCTACGCGTTGAGATCTACAACATATCAAAAATTCAAAAAATTCTGTTCAATACCAATTTTTCATAAGAACAGAGCGATCTTCTTTTCCGGATAAGAAACAGGATGGCTAGATTGTAAACATATCCTTTAAAGGAATCATCTTCAGCAAAAGATTAGTCATGCATATAAAATAGTAATTAAACTACTATGTGCACGAGCCAAATACATGTGCTCTTCATGTTTAAGCTCAGTTTTTATACCCAAAGTTCTACACGTGATCCCTAATTTGCAATTACTTTAAATGTGATACTCCTCTAAATAATCGCACTTTTGGTGTTTGCAAAGCAGTCGTACACTTGCAAATGTTTCTCAGACCGCAGCCGCATGTGTTGTACTTCGGAATGTATGCTTTATTAATTTCTTGTCAGAGAAAGTTTGTACTTGTTGAAAATCTATGGAACATAGTAAATATAATTTTTAGTTTTCAAAAGCATAAAAATCAATTAAGCGTAAGGGTTGTCATGTAAAAATCTTAATGTTTCGAAATTTTTAACCGCGGTTATTACCAAACATTTTTTAAATAATATTATTGATGTGATTAAATTTATTCGAATGACCTCTACGAATTATTTTTAAATTTATGGAGCCGTCAGCCACAACGTGCATATGGAGTAAATATGGATACAAAATTGCAACGAAAAATTCCCTGCTTGGAAAAGTGAATGTACATCGACATTATTTCTCAAGGTTTATGTAGGTTTTTTAAATGTCAGTGCTAAATCTGTTTATTTACTTGACCCTTTGTTAAAAATTAGTAATAAAATTGTAGTAATCACAATTACGAAGGCACATCCTGACTTAGCAATCATGTTATTACTGAATCCAGCCTTTTAAAAGCAAACAAGCATCAATAGTGCGATCCGTTAATGAAGTCAAGTATTCAATCCTCGCATCGTTGTCTAACCTCCGAAAAGAACCAAAGTCGAAACACAATGGTCTGAATGACTGCACCTCCTTCAACATAGTTCTATGCCTTTTATCCCTCCATCTTGCGCATTTACGTCGCAATTGAGCTATCAAATCTTCAGATTTTTGACATTCTTGAACCATAAGTGGAATACAAAATTTTATAAAAAGAATCATTATGAACATTATAATGACGCTGAACGAATACAATGGGGCTGGAACAGGCCCCCCAACCAGGATTACCGTTCCAGTCAAAATGAAAATAGAGTACATTAAAATGAATGCAATTGCCAATAAATAATCCATGAAATCCCGACTAACAGCCTTCAAAACAGCCATATTTCTATAGAGTTTGATGGCTTCTGCCGTAGCTGTATCAGTATTGATGTTTATAGTATTTTCAATTTCCTTCAGGATTAACCTATTATGATTCAAGAAAAAGAGTCCTATCATAATTGCTTGAGAAATTTGTCTTGAGTTTTCGGAAAGTGGTATAAAATAACAGATTTCAACCAATATTATGTAGAAAAGTGAGTCAAATATCGCGGCATGGGGGTTTGATATGATTGATAAAATGGTGAGATAAATGTGATCGGCTCTAATTTTTCGCACAACGTAGATGTAATAAAATTGAATAAGCTGACAGTACGGTAACATAGGAAATAAGACTGCCATTAAATACATGATTATGTCAATGAGGTCCTCTGTGCTGCCCTTAAAAGATCTGGATATTGCTGCGGAAAAAATTATAAATCAAGATAATTTAGCGTCAGAATTATTGTTCAAACATAAAAATTTCTCACCAGATAACAGTGGAAAATTCAGTTGTAAAATCCTCCAACGTTTGGGAATTTTTTTGAGAATACCTGCCAGCCGTCCACTTAAAACGGGTGAAGGACTAGGCGCTCTAAGATCCTGTAACATGGTAATTAGCTGATTTCCACAATACGCAATGGAATGTCTTTTTTGAAACAGAACGACGTTGAGACTAACACTTAGTATTGCAAACAAGTAAATCATTGTGGTGAGTATCCAGTTGTACAGGGTATTTGTACTTTCTTGCCAATGACCGTACACGAACAAGTAGAAAAATACAGGGAAATGAATAAGGCCTAGAGCAGAGAAATATAATTTATAGAGTAAGACACGTAATTTATTAGACACTGCTTGAAATTCTTGACTGTTTTTATCCCATGAAATTACGTTTCCGATCGTTATGGATCTTTTCCAAATGGACTCGTGAAGATCAAATGAGTAGAGGCTTAGTTTTGTTGCCATGTTTCTAGCTGTTTTCAACGGTTTTTCAAAGTGGATTGAAAAAATGGATAGTAAACGATTTTTATTGCTTTTCCAAAGAACGACAGCAAACAATAAAACCATTTGATTTCTATTTTTGACATTTTATAATTGGAACATAAATATTCAATGGAGTGGAATTTAAGAAAAAAAAATCAATTGGTCTGGTCCAAACCACATATACCTTTCCATGTTTTCCTTTTTTGGGAGGAATGGACAAAAACAATATCAGCACAAACTAGTTTCATGTGTGGAATGAGGTCATTTTGTTATTTTCTCTAGCTCTTGCTCAACTTTTAAAAACAAATATATCTGCTATTTTGTGTTCCAGTTAAAAAATGATTAATTTCCTATTGATTCTTATCCATACCTCTTAAGTGAAAAGCAAGCACGTGCAAGGAATATTTCCTAAATGTGACGTAAGAGAAGACCAAAAACATTCAAGCAATCGTGTTTGTGTTTGGCAATTGAGCTTTGTAGGAGTAAGATAAATATACAATAAAGTCTCAAGAAATTAAAGCAATCAAAAGCAAAGGAAAAACAATTAGGGTAAAATTGGTTTGCAAAATGTCTGATATAAGCTTATTTGAAAATTGCTTTGCTATTGCTGACTTTTCCGGTAAGTGGAGTTATATTGGAGCACCAGAAATGCTTTTGATTTATCTGCAACGAAGGTTAGTAACGCTTAATTATGGTAAAAGTCAATCAATCAAATTCTTAAAAATATAAAATACACAGTGAGACCTAATCGCATGATTTAATTAGATGAAACTAAATGTCGGGCATTAAACTACTATTTACTAGTACTATTTAATTAAATCGAAGTGTTTATTTTGAGGTGAAGCGTAATTGTTGCCATTACATCATAGTTTTTCAACACTGGCAAAACATTGGGAGAGTAAAGGTACATTGTAAACAGGAAACCGAATTTGAGCTGCGGTAAAATTATCCTAGTCAGCAGCATAGAAATATCGTTGGTAGAGTCATAAGCACTCCAGTCTAGTATGTGCCGTCGTGATGTGCAGGTGAGGGGAAAAGCTTTGCATTCTCTATCGAGTGCTCAGCAGTTAGGCATTCATTGTGGAATTAAATCAAAGCACAAGTGACACTGTTCAGAAACAATCAGTAAATGTCAAAATACATGCCATCTTGAATGGGAAGTATTTCGAAATTGCGTCGCAAAGTTTAATTGGAAATGTCAAAGCTAAATTAGCCGTATGCTCACCAGTGGCAATAATTTCAGGAGGAATAAGAACAACTGCTCATTTTACGACATATTGTCCACAATTCTTTTACCGTGCTTTAAACCACAATGGATTGGATACCTGCAGGGCTGCAATTAAGTATGATAGGCGTATGTATTGCAAAAAAACGAGAAATTAAACACAAACATTGCTCAACGAACAACACCAGAAACGAAGCATTGGCTTCGAAATAGAATTTTTTGTGCAAAGACGGTCAAAACAAATTTCCGGTAGTAACAAATGCAGAAGTGGAGTGCATGACGTACTTGCAAAATGCCGAAAAGAGCGTCGAATGGATCTCTAAGTATCCAACTCTTCATTTAATGTTTGCTTACTACAACGCGTCTATTCTAGTTGCTAGTTTTACTCCAAATTAACCTGGACCCTTTTTAGCCCTTGAATTGATGAATTGTCGATGTTGGCCAAAATTTCTGATTCGACTTTTACGTGAAGCTTTACAAAAGGAACAACCGAATAAGTTTCGTCTCCTGCTATCAAGGCCTTTAAAAGCTCATGTTGAGGCACTTTATTTTGATGTGTACTCAAAATTGTTCTGCAGCCTTCACCAGGATGTTGCACATTGCACAACAACTTCTTTATTCACTACGTTGTAGGAATCACAAGGGGCATTACGATTGAACATGAGAAGCAAACAAAGGATGATAGATTGTAGCAATGCCCTTTCAGGCCACCCCATATCTCGAAAGAGCCACGTGAAGCGTTTACCAAACTTCACATACAGATAGAATAAGACCTGGTGAATCCAGTGAACTAAAAATTATAAATGCTTTGGGTGGCTCTTTTGAGATATTTAAATATTTAATTGCAATTAAAGTGCATTGATTGCATGGCATTGTACACGTTGCTATAGTTGTAAACGTAACCAATGAATATTTTGGCCTGAAAATGCATTGCTACAATCTATCATCCTTTAATGGCCTACTATGAATTTTTCCCTCCCTCTCACTCTCAAGCCCACCAAAAACTCACAAACAAGTGGAACGCGCAGTACAATTTGGCTTAGGCCCCTAAGCACAAAATTATTTTATGTACTTTAGCTAGGGAGCAGTGTGGGGAGTCTTATGAGGTAGTGTTTGGTGAGTGCTGCGGGGATGCTTAACTCCTATTTTGTAAACTAAAAATAAATATTAACTTGCAATTTTAAAAAAATCTGTCTTGAGTTTTGGAATCTACATGTTAATCTTAATAATTGGGCAAAATTTTGAATTCCAAAACTCTACCAGTTTAGAGAAATTAGGACTTCAAGATTGTATTTAAATACATGGAAAATGAAGAAGATGGCCTAATTTCTCAATTTGAAGTATGTATGTTAATCTTAATAATTGGGCAAAATTTTGAATTCCAAAACTCTACCAGTTTAGAGAAATTAGGACTTCAAGATTGTATTTAAATACATGGAAAATGAAGAAGATGGCATAATTTCTCGAAAAAATATCAAATTTATTTATTTTTTAACTTGAAGCTTACCTAATTTGAAGTATGTAGATTCAAAAACTCAAGACGGATTTGCGAATTTCGAAGAGTTTTATTTGAAAATTAAGTAATTTTTGATGCTCGGCAGAAATTATAATTTTGTTTACATAAACAATAGCTGTTCAACACTTGCATCATATTACCCCGAATTACGAAAATCCACCGGTGCGAAAAATTCATAGTAGGCCATTAAGTTTACTTACAAGGGAACCCTCCAAACTGTAGCCCCCTAAACGACATATCAGACGTACTGTCGTCATCAGCATTTTGTGAGCGGCAGGGAAGGTCCAACATTGACAATTGCATCACTATTAGCCAAACGGAAAATAGCGGACACAGTGGAATTTCGAGGCAGACGTTGACTTTCCTTTGATCAAAATATTCCAATACATTTGGTATATTCAGTTTTGCTTATAAAAATAAAAATTAAAAATAACAGGAAAGTTTTCACACCAAAATAAAAACGGCATCGGAATCAGGAAAAAATGCTGACACCCACAGTATGCCTGATATATGCCGTTAAGGGGCTACAGTTCGGGGGGTTCCCTTGTTAGAGAACAGCATAATTTTTAAAATAAAAAATTACAAATGGGTGGCCTGAAATTTCAGGTCAGGCCAGACCAGGTGCCTGACCTGAATTTTTTTCGTAACCCTGGCCTGGGCTTAATGCCTGCATGAATTGTCTCAGCCTGAAAATGCCTGACTGGCCTGAAAATTTCAGCCTGAAGCGGCCTGAATCGAGCTCTAGCTGGACTGTAAGGTAAAATAAATGGTCAAAAGGTTTAAGAATCGACAGAAAAAATTACAAATTAATCCAAAATTTTTTACTTTCACTGCGTGTGTGATGTTAGGGACTGCTTAAGTATGACGTCACTCATCTAGGGGGGAGGGGGATTGAATGGCCGAGTGACATGCCTATTCTATAATGTAGAAGCGTGTGAAATGGGGGATCCGAAAAAATCGTTTTTTTCAGTGACGTCATACTTGAACAGCTCCAATGCTCTAATGGTAGAGGAAGAATCTGTCAAATAAATTTAGTCACTCAACGTAATTTTAGTTGCGAAAAAAAGTGTGTGTGCCAAATCTATGCACCTTAAGATCTACAAATGCGACAATTAAAAAAATTAGGCTGTGTAATAACGCTGCCAGATGTCGTTAAAAGTGAAATGGTTTTCAAGCTATAATTTTGCCTAGACACGTCCGATTTCCTCAGTTTCTTCACCAA
>JAHZMX010004358.1:0-10468 GCA_027743895.1 Seira musarum
CTTTGCATTATTCTTTAGTTTCTGCAAAATTCAGGCAATCTTCACGATCAAAATCACAGTTTTTAACTGAAAATGTGTTAAAAAGTTACGGTATGGAAAATCTTTTACCTGAATGTCATCTATACTGACACCAAGAAGAAAATTCATGAAAACAATGGCAATGACAACAATGAACACCACAGTGAACGCATAAGCTATTAATGTGAACCAAGCCCTGTCATCTTTTGCACTATCGATCATCTCAACATATTGATCAGAACCAATGTCTACGGACATTAGTATGAAGGTCATGATGTTTCCAATCTACGAAACAAAAAGTTTTGAATTTGAAACCCAAAGAAAGAAAAAGATTTAAAAAATGAAATCTTATTTTACACTGTACCTTGAAGAACATGAGATTGAAGCCCATGTAGAATCCAACCAATAATGGAAGAAACAGAATGATGATTTTTAGGACACTCAAAATGATAGATACCAACATTTCCAGGTAAACTTTCACTTGCGGAATCAGCTCCATTTGAATAAGAAACATGACCCACGCGAAGAATGTTCCAAGCTGGTTTAATAATATTTTTTAAAATGCGACATTCGAGATTCTGCCAATATTTCATGTAATCATAAACTGAAACTTTAGAATTTCATACTGCAGAGATTGGATATTGCCATGAAATATTGTAGACTTCTTTGAGAGTTAATGCGGGCCAAAGGGTGCACCCCATGATCACAAGTGTTATCCGAATTACCTTTGAATGGAAAAATAATTTACCATTTAATTGATAGGCTGCTTATTTCTTTAATTATGGTATGTTTAGACGGTGAAATTTCAAACAATTACCCAAGTTTTCCAACTTGTAAGATATTTCCTATCAACTCGCAACTGCATGTAGACTTCGACAAGTGCAAATGCAAAAACGACCAACGCTAGTAAATATGCTGAAATTGATATGCCAAGTGATATTTCGCATTTCTGTGCTACCGAGGCGTCAGCGCGCACACCAACTGCGGGTGCAGCCGTAACAGTTGTAGTGACAGACTTATTTTCTTCGTCGTCGTCTTGAAATTTACAAATTTGGAAGTAGAGAAAGTAGATGAAGATCATGTACAAAATCGGATAAATTGTCTGAAACGAGGAAACATTTATTTATAAAATCTGTCCAGATAAGATTTCACAATGCCTCTATTAAATATTTATAATTTCTTACCGTGACCATATGAAATAGGCGAAGTCTTCTGGTAATTATCCGACCTTTCAAATGAAGGTAAGCGCGTACCAGAGGATGTGACAAATATCTATCGAGTGTTTCGTAACATCGAACGTCAAGAAGGCTGTAGAGAAAGGAGGTTTCCCTCTGCACATATTTTTTCCTTTTTGAACCATGATATTCCGAATTATCCGAGTATTGAATTATGGGCCTACATCAATAATTAATTCTTTCAATGTACGACATACTCTTGCATTTCAATTTTAGACAAAACATAAATAAATTGTAGTTTACCCCCAATCTAGTTTCACCAACGGCTTAGCAGATTCGACTCCAACGTTTTCGTAAACTAAATCCACTCCAGAATCCAAGATTTCCTCCATCACATCAGGCATCGTTAAAGCAATGGCAGTGGCAAGGCTATGTGGACCTTTATATTTTGGTGTTCTAAAAACAGGGATTCACAGCATAGTTCAAAAACCATAGTTTGATCCAATATCCAATATTATTTCTGTTAAAAATACCTCACGGATGTATCTGCTTGATGCTTCACAAGCAACATTGCACTTGATTTGAAACCATTGTAAACGGCTAAGCTTAATGGACATTCTCCACTTTCTTTATCCTTAATGTTCACATCACAATTATAATTGATAACGAGTAAACGGAGACATTCCAACATTTTGGACTCCTTCAAGTGACCCATGAATTCTGCTTAAATCAAATTAAAATGAAGATTTGCTCTAGTGTACATAACGAATTCTTAATTTAAATAAATTACCATCTTGAAGGAGAACATGTAACACCGATCGTCCTCGCTCGTTCCTCAGGGCATTCACATTGGGAATGCTACCACTATCCAATAAAAATTTTATCCGGTGAAAGTCATACCTCGCGACTGCATCGAAGAAGTCTTTCCTAAGGCCCGGGTCTATCTTTGGTTCTTCCGGATTAATCTTCATTTCCCTTTCCATTTTACTATTTTACATTCCATTTAAAACCTTTGGACTAGTTCTTACTCACTTCTTTTTGTATACCTATGCCAGTTAAAATACTACAAGTTGACCTCGACTAACGATAAACCAAAGTACGTATATTTAGGAGCTGTTGCCATTACCCCAGTCCAGACCAGTCAATATAAAGCATGACAAACAGGGAAACGTATTTAAAAAGAATGAAAGCACGTCAGCACTTCAGCATTTTATCAGATTTTATCTTATCATCATGTTTAACACATTTTACGTATTTATATCGTTCCTTTTTTGTTTAATTAAATGCTAAGATAGAGATTTCAACATTAGCCAGCTCCGTGAAAGCATGAATTATCAATTTACGAAAGATAGGGTGCCTTGCTTTGTCATGATTTTATAATTACGGGTTTTGGAGAAAGAATGACGGAATTTGAATCAAAAGTCGGTGAATATCAAAAGGAAAGAATTTGATTTATTGAAAAACGTAAAAAGTTAATCATATTTATGACAAAATATTACAATCAATTTAACTATTATTACAGCTTAATGAATAAAAGATGCTTTTGCTCAAGTAGTATTCGTAAAATGTAATAAATTACAATACAATAAAATTAGGAATATAGGACTTCACTTCAAGCTCTGACTTCAGTACAGAAAACCGCTCCGCTATCACTTCCAACGACTAATCGATCATTTTTAGACAAACTGATTGAATTTAGGGGAAAGGGGGAAGTGTGTATCTCTTTAAAGACGAGTCCTTTCTTTAAAAATTCAATGTTGAGGTCGGTGGTATATTCCAATGGCACTGTAAAGGTGTCAAACAATTTTAAACCAGTTTATTAATTAATAACGTTTGTGGGCAAATAAAAGCATGACTTTCAGGCGAAAACAAATTGATTACTTTGAAGAGGATTCGTCAATCTGTCCGCCGGATACCAATGGCAAACTTGTCCACTCTGAGCACAAGAAAAGAAATGGTCTGGGTTTATCTGATGAAAATATATTTCACTGAGGGAACCTCCTTCACCGGCCAAATTTGCAACTGGGTCGCAGCCAGCGCCCATCCGCAAATCCCAAAGATCCATACATCCGGACTGGTAGCCCACAATTACAGCATGTGTCTGGGTAGGATGCTGAGCAATACTGCTGACTACAAATTTTCATAATACACGGTTTAAAGTAACCTTTCTATTACGACTTATTTTTATACTTTGTTAAAATCCGTTGCAACATGTTGGCATTGACATACCTCCATATAAATTGTTCATGAGGACATTAGGGTTCAAAATTTGAACTGGTTCCGTGCTCTCACTTCGTAAATCCCACAATTTGAGTTGTCCTCCACCATTTCCAGTTAGAACTTCATTACGCCCAGTAAAGCATACAGTAGATATGGATAAACTATCCACTTTTTCTAAAAACAAATCATCAACAGTCAGTCCAGCGTTATAGTTATATGTTTGCAGATATGTATGCGGAAGCATTTTACAAGATATATCCCAAATATATAGCTAACCAAGTCGTCGAGTCACATTAAGAGATTCGCCGCATTCATATATCGAGCCGTTTTCGCCAACCACGACGATCACATCATCTTTGGAAGCTATGGCAGTGGCAGGACTGTTTGCACATCTGTGAAAGGAATGAAGACATATAGGTTTTAAAACAACCAATGACCTTTGTAGTTCTGTATAGTTAAAACCATTCAATTGTTTCGTGTTACCCATGTTTAAAAATTTGAGCACATGAAGTCTGTCGCAATGAAGAGTAATCATCTTCCTTATCTTTCATGCATTGGAATGCGAATAATTTTCCGTCGGAGAGACACGCACAGAGCCGCCCATCTGGTAGAGTCTAAACAAAATAAAAAATGTTCGATTAAAAACTAACGATATTTCTGCTATAGTTTAAACCGATTTAAATTAATTAAACAAGTTTCACTTACCGAAATCCCCTGAACACTTGCTGGAACATGAGCCTTGCAAACTAAACTAACTTTGGCATCCTTCTCACCCTCTTTTGAACTTTGGGACACATCCAAGCGGTAAAGGCCGATTTCATTGTCCTAATTTAAAAAAGTTCACAAATGAAAAATGTTTATCTTTATCTTGGTAAAATAAAAACGTCAAAGCTATTTAAATAAACTCGTGACATACCTCTTTAACCCAAGACCACGATCCAGCGACAAAATACTCAGTGGCAAACTGGTCTGGAACACTGAAGAAATCATCCTCCAATATCCACCTCACGGTTTTTACGTTTTTTCCAGTTTGCGTTGAATTTGTGAAACGTACATTTCTAGGCTTGCTTATGGTCGACGAACTGACATTACCCTTAGTTCTGTTGGATTTTCCAGCCCCAGTGCTGTCCAGGTAAAGTGAAGCATTCATGTTGCTTATCATCATGCTCGAGTTCATTTTGACAGCCGATACAAAATACGCCGCCGGTTCAATCAAGCAATAAAGGTGCACTTTCGAAATTGGAGATTATTAAAAGTTTTGACGATGTATACACTGACACTATTTAACAATTAAATTAAAATTTCTGTTTAATAAAACTGCAAAATAGATACCGGGCCCATAAAAACAAAACTTTTATGAGGGCAAATGCACATGTTTTACTACCACTGCCACAGAAAAAAACAGCAGCTTTTGTTCCCTCCTTTTCCTTTTGCAACAACAGAACATGAGATGAACATGAATAATGATGAGCGTGATATGTAATCTCTGGAGAACAGAACATAACAGAGTGATACTATAATGCTGCTTTCATAATTTGGTTCAACTTGGGACAATTTTATATAGATGATAGTACGGGAATTAACATGAGTTTGAACTAATCCGATATTCGAAGTGGGTTCGAGGATTATGCAATTGCTAATCTTGACCTCTAATGGGGTAATGTGCAAAAAGGAAAGTTTTCGGCTTTATTCGATGTAATAATTAACTTTATTTCTTTCCATAAGAATGCTTTTGTCAATTCTTTAAATAAAATGGAAGTGCATTTATTCTTTAGATTTTTCAGCTTTTATTACAAAAAAGGTGTCCATACGTCCATACTCATACGAAGATGAAACATTAGACTTAAACATCATTACGATTAGTAAATTTTTTGACCAACTGAAAGTTTCAAAATATTAACATGTAAATGGATTCTGCCTAAAGTATCAAGTATCAACTAAAGTAGTCATTAAAAAATAAAACTATACCTGTCGCATCAGTCGCAGCAATAATATCCTCTTTGCTTGGCTTCTCATTGAATACATCTCTGTCTAATTCTTTTGCCGCTGCATGATCGTCAGCGTCTCTTCTAGTGAACATATAAAACCTATTTTTCTTAAATGCTGTGCAAAATAGGGTAGGGTCAGGCTGAACGGAATCTATAGTTGGATTTTCAGCAGCTTCTAGTTCGACAGTTGGCGCCGCCTGTGCCAATTTCTTAGGTTTTCCTTGAAACATAGCTAAATGCAATATTCGAAGGTTTTCTGGTTTCCCTATCATCTTTGCAAGCTTATTCGTTACAAGGTTCACCATCTTCACACCGACGACAGTAGGATAAAGGAGAAAATTAGAAGTTTCGTCAAAAACCATGCTTGTATAACGTAAACTTTCTTGACTCTTCTCAAGTTCCCTTTCTACAGCCATTCTTCTTCCGAATTCCATGGGAGGAATCAATTGGGACTTTTGTTGCAACTCCGTGATGCTTTGAAGCGACTCATCGAATATCCTCATGAGTTTGCCGGTGAGGAATTTGAAAACATAAATCTAAAAGTTTCAAGGAAATTACAAATATGAATGCAATTGTACATGATGTGAACCATACTAAATACTACTTTCATTCCTTCAGTTTCGTACTCGTACCTTACGATTACCTCCAGCAGCTGCAAACATCTTTCCATTTGGACTAATAGTTAGAGACAAGACGTTAACTTTATCTTTCACAAACAAGAACAAGTCTGTGTCTAACTTTGAGTCAAATTCTACATTCTTGGGAAATTCGTATTCGTATTTGGATCCAGTCCAATACTCAATCATTCCATTTGTGTCTATTGAAATTATCGCTTCATAAACTGCATTGTACTTGATAAGGTGAACAGGGTGGGTTCGATGGATGTTATCTAGAACCTTCAGAGGGACACTTCCTTCTTGATGAGCAGAATAAATATTGATTACCGGATTTGCAGTCGATGAACTAGAAATACAAACGGCCATTTGAAAACTCAGAGTTGAACATGAATTCCTGAATCTAATTAATATACATAGCTTCTTTCTTACATTGCTAAAGTTGCAACCGCTCCATCATGGCCACTTGAACTGGTTGAGTGAATCCATTCGCAAGTTTGTGGCTCATAGTCAAGTTTTATCATGTTAATCATGTCTAAAAGAAAAAGGGGGTTATAATTTTTAACACAGTAAGAAAACGCAACATTTATTTTAATAAAAAATAAACAGCTTACCAAAATTTATCACGTCAAAAACTTTTATGCTTTGATCATTGGATATGGTGCAAAACAATGAACCCGTCGCATTCACAGCAACGTCTTTGATATTTCCTAAATGAGCTCGGAAATGCTTCACGAATTCAATTCCCTGTTCCATCTTCTTCCAAAATTTCACATGTCCATCCACACTGGCTGTAATTACAAAATCAGTCCTGTAAAATAGATAAATATACCATTATATTTCTATTATGACTTCTTTTCAGATCAGATTTAGGCGCATTTTCAAAGTTGTATGAACTCACTTGGACACAACAACGAACGCAATGACATCACGGTGCATGTAACTTTTCTCGTAATATTCCGCACAAGGCATATTAGCCAGGTAAACGTCTTCCAACGGCAAAACTGTAAGAAAAACAGGAGACGTATATTACAACCAAGTCAATTATGAGTCGGGAAAGATGTCATGTCTTTGTTAAATGTATCCCCTTCACTAACCTCTTTTTCTTTTCTTTTGTTTTGCAAGGGACTCGTCATCGTCTTGGTTTGCAGACGCAGGCATAGGTCCGATTTCTTCAGAGTCGCTTCCAGAAGACGTAGATGAGGAACTTTCATCCACCGGCTCTGGTCGTTTTACCCGTGGAGGCCGTTTCTTTTCTTGCTCTCCATCACTCCCACTATCGGAGGAATCACTTCGTTTATGTTTTGGCATTTTGATAGTCGAAACAATCACTGAAATAATTTTTTTTCAATAAATAACTTGTCCCTGATTACTTCGCTTCAAAATGAAAGATATATAACGACAAGAACAACACGAAATTACCGACGAAGAGCAATAAAGATAAACAAAACTTGATTCCCACATTTTAAGCTGGGGAATCATGAGGAAGAAGTATGTAATGGATTAGGAAGAGGCATTGGATCATCAGATATTTCGTCGCACTCGCAGCAGCATCGGCATTTCAGCATCCTCTCAAAATAACTCGATCGCTCCTTCCTCAACTCGACTTGTAAAAAAGTTACAATTAAAAGACCTGTTCAAACAGTGATTTGATTGGTGTTAAAAATTGCGTTCCTAATTTAATAATTAAACGAAAGGACTTGATGTAAACTTATCACATTTGAAAGCTGTCGTCTCAGATTGCCCCTCTCACATAATTCGTATGCAGGACGTAAAATATGTATTTACAAAATTGGAAGCATCTCTTCATGCGAAGCTTAAGAATGTGCGTTTGTTCCAGTTCCGTGCGATATTTTTTTAAACGAAATCCTTTAATATTGACTTATCCTTTAAGTCCAACCAATCTGCCCAATGATAATCCATAGCTTCCTTTGGCCCCTGAATCCGTCACAGGAAATTTCCAGAATTGCACGGTAAAACAGGAAAAAGGTATGAATACCTACCACAAAAAATAACGAGGCATTAAAATTAATTAGTAGCAGTGCCTTCACTGCCTAGGAAGAAGTTCAATTGTGCATAATCAACTAACAAAAATATATAGCAGCCCATTTTGTCCAACTTGAAGTTCCAGTTGATAAATACGACAACATGAATCCATACATGGCAAATAATGACAGAAGCGTACTCCAGCACTGCGATCAATTATTTTAATTATTTTGTGTTTTACAGAGACTATATATTTTTTATTGGGGCGAACCAAGACATATCCAGGATGGGCAAGACAACTGTAATAGGGAATTTGAAAAGCGCAAACAGCAAGAGTGTCCCACAGATTAATGATGGCAATAACCGGAAGAAACCACATACTGAAATCTACACAAGTGATAAAGGGTGGATTTTCATTTCTCACAATGAACACATCGGATTGAGCAATTATGTCACGGATTCGGGTGTAAAAGTTTTCAGTCTTCTGGTACGCGAGACCCTTCTTCCTGTCCTTTTTCCGGAGCTCTGTATCAGAATGCCCCAAACTACTGTCGAAGCTTGAGTGATGACCCAGAGACTACGTTGTTTTTAGAAAAAGGAATTCAAGAACTGACTATGTATTTAAATTAGTAAATTATGAGATTCTTTAAATCTTAATTATAATGATTTTTTTACATCACTGCTTCCATAGCCTGGTGAACGATTTGGGGAAGTCTTAGGTGAAATCTGTTTTCCTGGCCCTGCTCCTTTGGAACTTTCTTCCTCACGAATCAGCTTATGAGCCGCCTCTTGGAAAGTGTGTTTAAAAGACTTCCGGGGGGTTATTGGACTTTGAATTTCAGTTTGGGACATTTCGAAAACTGTGAGTGGGCGATCCGAACAAAGTACGAACTCTGTGATTTCAATTACATAATGATGATGACAAAAATTCAGTCAGTGGGGTGGCAAGTCATTAATTTAATTAACTCTTATTTATTCTCGGGCTCTTGGATACCGTCAAGAGTTGTAAGTACATCACAAATCACGTCTCAATCCACATTATCCACATACATTGTTCGCCATTCAAGAGGATTTCTGTTGTTTCATGGTGGACCAAGTCATGATATCATGCATGATGTTGTGCTGTAGCAAAGATATTTTACCTGCATGCCTTCCTTTTTTTCAGTCCATCACAATAATTATTTTTCTGACTCACATATAAACACACATATCTACCTACTCTACTACCAACTAGCCAACTGTTATATACATGGACTTCGTTTCATAAGTTAAAAATAAGCATTGTATTGGCATTTGGCTTTCATTTCATTCAGCTCAATAAGCTCAGCTTCTATCTTGGCCGAAATATAAGAACAAGAAGGTTGTCAGATGGCACAGTTAGTTTATTAGAGAGCTATAATGTGTACATGTTGAAGCTTTCTATAGTTTTTTTCTGATTTAATTCGGCCTTTTAAAAAGGGCTTTAAAATAAGTAACTAAAATTAAAGATCCCCGACTTGAATTAATCTTTTTTGGGGCTCGTGAAATAGATTAATGTCACCCGGATTTGATATGATATCTTCCAGAGTTTGAAAGTGCCTTTTAAATTTTGATTAGTGGACTGTTTAAATGCGCTATGTGCACTATATAGACTTTCAGGAGCCTACTTGTGATCGGTTTCGAACATTTGTTTACACACCAGCTCCCCGACTCTTTGTGGACGAATCGTAATTTAATTTGAAAAAATGGTTTTTTGTCGACCGAATTGTTCCTGACGAAGATAATCATCAATCATCGTTCCCCCAGTAGTCATCATCAGTGAAGGAGTAAGTAATAAAATTTCGAGACAGTAATTAATTTTTAAGGATATTATTGATATTACTGCTGGCTATACTTAATTAATGTAAAGTCTAAATATATTCTATTAAATAATTTGCTTTGGGGGAAAAGGGTATCAGTAATTTTTATAGAAAAAATTCTAAACAGTATGTACTAAAAGCAGTAGTATCTGCTGGCTTGTAGTTTGTTTTAGTTAATTTTAAAATCTTGAATGTTCTTGTCCAGTTTGTAAGTAATGTTGTTATCTAATTCATATGTTATAAAATGCTCTTACAGTTGTAAATTAAAGTTCATTTTATTTGATACAGTATTTGTTATATTTATCAAGATGAACAATAATTTCGGGTGCTTGCTTCCAATATTCATATTTTCATTTTTGGTTTCCTAATGTCATAATCAACCTTGCTTCTCTCGTTCAGAAAATAAAAAAAATAATCCATCTTCCTCAAGAGATGGCAAAATAAAATAAAAATAACAAATAGATACGATTTTTAATTTTGAGAAACGAATAAATATAATTATAGCAATTGAAGCAAGCATTCCGTTGCCTAATCCTTGCATTCTGGGGGTTTTTGCATCTTTGGTGGTTATTAACTTAAAATATTTCTGTAATTACTTAGTTGCAGTTGCAAGACAGCTTTTTGGACGG
>JAHZMX010004359.1:0-19512 GCA_027743895.1 Seira musarum
TTGTTTAATTCCGACACAAACGTGTCGGGCCGCTTCTAGTGATAATATATATATGCATGCATGAAAAGAGTTTACACCCAGTTACATTATAAGCTCGCCCAACAGCACAGAATATGTAGTTTTGCTCCGATTACTCAATGGGGCAAAATAAATTAATACTATTGTTATGGTATTTTTCAACTGCAAAATTAATTTAGTTTTATGAATGGAAACTTGACTCCGCCTTTCCATTTTTCTGTTTACAACAGTCCTGCGTATTTACGATAGCAGGAACCTAGAAATTTTGTGTTTAGCTTGCAACATGGAACCGCGAAGTACCGGGCTTGCATTTGCTCTCAAAAATCATTTTGGTGATGGTTGCTTACGAAAACAAAAGCTTCTCACTACTGTGGACTGAAGAGAAAACAACGAGGAATCGCCATCGTGAATCCTCTATCTAAAATTTGAGACTTCTCATTGCCTCTGGAACCCAGAGTGATTGCCTAAATAGAGGTAGTGGGAATATCCACTAAAACCCGGATGGATTTTTCATTGCCCACCTGCCCGTTATTACTCATTAACAAGTCTGATTGAACAGTATTCTGGTAACAACTCTCTCGCCGTCAAAACTTTTCAGCTACGTCACTACAACTTCCAACCAGCTTTATTACTTTTAATGCCGATAATAATATGCATATATGAGCTAAAACCATTTCCACTCGAATAGCACATTTTGCTTTTAAGTCCGCTTGATTTTGAAAACTAACAATGGAGCCACACACTTTACAGGTTCGAAATACGAATTTTCAGACCAAATTTTTTATGCCATTCGATTTAGCGTGTCAAATAGTCTAGAAAAAGTATGCAATTTCAAATCCACATTGTTTTCAATGCCGTTAAAAATTCGTTAGACATTCCAGTTTTGCTTCATATATTTGAACATGTACACATTTTATTTCATTCCATAAAGTCAGCAAAATTGTAATACGTAAGAAAACGCATTTTAAAATCACAAATTGTCAAAATTCTTATTTTTCCTAAATCCTTGTTGTGAATTGAACAAAATTTAGATTACAATTTTGGGGAAAAAATAAGCATTTTGCTAATTTGTGATTTTATAATGCGCCCTTATACGTATTACAATTATACTGACTTTATGGAATGAAATAAAATGTGTACATATGCAAATATATGAAACAAAAGTGGAATGTCTAACGAATTTTTAACGGCTTTGGAAACAATGTGGATTTGAAATTGCATATTTTTTCTAGACTAAGTAATTGGCACGCTGAACCCAATGGCATAAAAAATTTGGTCTGAAAATTTGTATTTCGAACTTGTAAAGTGTGTGGTTCCATTGTAAGTAAATACTTTGAGCCATCCAACCCTGTGTATCCATATCCATATCAGGAAAAATGACGGGGGCGTTTAACTGTAACGCTTTTTAAGGATTTTGGTTGTGTAACTACAACTAATTAGATAATTTGTATATTATAGTTTGCCGTTGATTACTGTTGCGAGATTTATATGGATGTTGTGGAAAAGTCCCCATTGGACGCGAAAATCATTTCCCTCTACGACGAATACAAGACAGAGCCGATTGCAATTGTTGGCATGAGTTTTAGGCTACCCGGAGGAAACAATCCCGAAGAATTTTGGTCACTACTTGCAAATGGAAAGGGTGCAGTAGTGCCCGTACCAGCCCACAGGTGGACGAAAGAACATTCCCACTATTATTGCAAGAATAGGAATGTAAAAGCTGGATTCTTAAACATTCCATTAGACGAATTCGATGGAAAATTTTTTGCTCTGAGTCCAAAAGAGGTAGAGTTCCTTGATCCTCAGCAAAGATTACTGCTGGAAGTGACATGGGAAGCGTTCGAAGATGCCTTGATTGACCCATTCTCTCTTAGGGGAAGCAAATCCGGAGTGTTTGTCGGCTCATGGGTACGATTTATTAAAATAATGAAATTTCTAAAGAGTAACTTAAAACTAGTGCCGTTAAAACAGCGATAAGGACGTAGCTGAGTAAAGAGTTAAATGCTGTTTTTTCATCCTGTTGTAATGTCTTGTTGATGCTGTTGTCCATCATGTCCCATAAATTGTCATAAGATGCGTACTTCATATCGATATCACAACAGTGCACATGCAAATTGTTTTAATCACCGATTGCCGTTTACAGTTATAATATTTCAAAATTTCAATGTAACCATCTTATTCAGTTTTTAAAGGGCTTTCAAATAAGCTATCACAAGGTATATGCTCCACTGGAAAAAGTCTTCAACGGTTTTTTGCCGTTAACCGTTAAAAAGTTTCGAGATTTCAAATACACAGTCTGGCTTCGTTTTTCAAGGGCTGTCGAATAAGCTATCAAGCCATATGTTACATTTGAAAAAAAATTCAACCGTTGACCCTGCCGTTAATAGTTGACCTAAAATGCTGAAAAACAATAGGTGTCGTCCCCGTAGTCAAGGAACCTTTGTTCCAAATTCGGGGTCAATCGGTGACCTCGTTCGAAAGTTATCGATCGGACAGACAGACGGAAAGACCGTCACGGCAATCTCAATACTCACTTAGCTACGCTCAGCTACGTAATAATTAACTTGAAAAACAAATCATTTCGTCAGATGCACAATTACAAAGACATTTGCAGTCACTCTGTGGATTTGGATTTCTTCAGAACGTATATGGGAAACTCGATAGCCTCAACGGCTGCAAGACTATCCCATTTTTTTGAATGCACAGGACCCAGCATTGGAACGGTATGTTTCTGAACACAAGAATGTTTACAATAAATTATAGTCTGCACTGTCTGACTATATTCCCAGATTTTAATATTTTGTCAGGAAAGTGGATGTTCGTCTGCCATTGCAGCAGTCGACCTGGCATGCAAAAGCCTAAGAAATAGGAACTCTGATCTTGCAATCGCTGCCGGAGTAAATTTACTAATTCATCCTTTTGATGTTAGTATGATGGAATTTGTCGTGTCCCCGGATTTCCGTTGCAAAACTTTTGACGCAGAAGCAAACGGTTTTGCTCGAGCAGAGGGCTGTGCTACAATTCTGCTCAAAAGACTTTCGGATGCGGTAAAAGATGGTGACAATATTTGGGGCCTCATTCGCGGAACGGCGCTGACCCAAAAGGGTCTCTCAAAAAGTCTGGGAACCCCTACAGTCCACTGCGAAAGTCAGGCTATGGAGCTAGCCCTGCAAGATGGATGCGTTGATCCAAAAGATGTGAGCTACATAGAAGCTCACGGAACGGGTACAGCGATTGATGACCCGATGGAGATTTTAGCAATCACGAAAGCCTACTCAAATGGACGAACGGAACCCCTAATCATAGGCTCCGTGAAGACTAATGTTGGACACACTGAATCCGTATCTGGACTCACGGGCATTATCAAAGTTCTTCTGTCAATGAAGAATGAAGTGATCCCCACACACTTAAATTTGAATACCTTAAACCCTCAAATAAATTTGGAAGCAATTCCAGCTCAAATACCGTTAGAACCAGTGCCCTGGCCAAAGTATGATAAGAAACGGCGTATTGCTGGCGTCAGTTCCTTTGGAATCAGCGGAACGGACGGGCACGCAATCATTGAGGAGCCACCACATATTTCTCAACCTAAAATTAAATTTGATGTTGAACGACCACTTCATATTATGAAACTATCTGCAAAGTCAAGCGATTCCATGGACAAACTTGTCCAGATATACAGGGATTTATTCATGGAGAAAATTAAGAAAAACGAAGACTACGAAAGTGATTTTGCAAACATCGCTTTTTCAGCCAATGTTGGGAGAGCCACATTTAACCATCGAGCGGTCGTCTTGGCAAAGACTTTCAAGGAAGCTGTGAACATACTAGAGTCAAAATCCTTTAATCAAGTGAATGTTCAAGGAACTTCACAAAGTCTCTGTTTCCTCTTTACTGGACAAGGTTCACAATACCCTGGAATGGGGAAAGAGCTTTACGAGACTTCGCCAGTCTTCAGAGACTGTTTTGATAAATGCGATAAGGTTCTCCAAAAACGGTACAATATTTCTATTAAAAACGTTCTCTGGGCAAATGATGGAAATAGTGAGGACCTGAACAGGATGATAGTCGCAGAAAGGTCTCGACTTATTGACAATCTTCCTCGAGGAAACATGTTAGTGATCAAGGCGGACAAGAAAACAGTCGGTGAAAGGATTTCCGAATTTGAGAAAATAAATCCTCATTTTTGGATTGACTACGCCGCCCTAAATTCTCCAGACCAGACAGTCGTCGCAGGAGATTCGGAAATGATTGAGGAGTTTAGAGAATTCTGTACCCAGAGATCTTTAAAAACCATAATTTTGGCGGCGACTCACGCATTCCATTCATGTCATATGGAACCGATATTGGAAATTTACAGAAAAGTTGCTTCAACGGTGAGTACACCGGAAGTGAGGGAAGATTCGCCAAAATACATTTCCGGGATGGAAGGAAAACTCGTTCAAGTGGATGAAATTGACGCAGACTATTGGGTTAGACACACGAGGGAGAAGGTGAACTTCATAGACGCCTGCAAAGCCATTCAGAAGGAAGATGGATGCACATTATTCGTGGAAGTAGGTCCCCATCCAGTGCTGTCAGCATTGACAATGATGAACATGGAAGGTGGCAGACATCAGATTACATGCCTTCCCTCAATTCGTAAAAACGAGGATGAATGGGTGACGATGTTGGATACACTTTCCAAACTTTATTTGTCCGATTGGAAAGGAGAAATTAATTGGAAGGGATTTGATCGATTTTACACAAGAGAAAAGGTCAAGTTACCTTTCTATCCGTTTAGTAGAAAACAAACTTGGACAAAATTCGAGAGGAATTATTCAAACCTACATCCCCTCATTGGAAGTATCGTGCCCACGGCTTCAGGTGGCACCATATACCAATCATCACTGACTCTGAAGAACACACCATTTGTCCAGGATCATGTGATCGGAAATACAGTTGTGTTTCCTGGCGCTGGTTTCCTTGAAATGTGCTTAGCTGGAGGTCACTCCGCCGTCCAAGGTTTTACGGAAGATTTAGTGAAGCCAAGACGACCTATTCTTCTGAAGAGATTGAAAATTGTATCCCCATTGGCACTTTACGACTCCAGCGTTTGTAAATTACAAACCGTAGTTACTTTGAATGATAAAGTGGACGACGACTCAGAATTGGGATACTCTGCTGAGATTCACAAACAAAGTGAAAATGATGATGATACCGGAACCGGACGTTGGATTTTGCATGCATCAGCCAAATTCCTTCCGGTAGCTCCGTACATGTCGACGAAGGCTTTAGGGCCTCATGACATTAGCATGATGCTTTCTACCTGGAAGAAAACGGATAACAAAAATTTCTATGAGAATCTACCGGAAGTTGGATTAAGATTTGGACCAAAGTTCCAAAGTTTTGAATGTGCCTGGAAAAGTGAAAATGGAATTCTTGCATCCATCAAGGTCCCCGCAGATTATCGAGATCGAGATTATCTAATCCATCCTGTGATTGCAGATGCAATGATTCAAGCTGTGATGCTTTGGAATACCAAGGACGGCTTCAAAAAGAAACTCCATGTTCCCGTCATGATTAATGAGTTCATTTGGTTGAAAGAGCCAGAGACCTCTAATCTATATACGCTTTGTTCTACTGACGAAAACAATGAGACATTTTGTGCCCTGGTGGATGAAAATGGTACTACTTTCGCAGTCATGAAAGGAGTTGAGTTTATTGAGACCACGGCAAAATTAGTGGAGGGAATGATCACCCAACAATCTGCAGCAATGCCCAAGTTGTGGAAAGAGATTTGGAGGAGTAGTCCAGGACCTTTGCAAGGCTGCATGACGCATGAGACCCCTGCGGAGGAACAAGATTTCACCAAAGACGATCTGAAAATTTTTGATGAGGAAAATAAGCTTTCTCCTGAGGAATCCAAGTTTTACGGAAACATCGTGAATATAACACGACTGGGAATTTTGAAAGCCTTGTATGAGCTAGGCTGGAAGCCAGTATTGGGCCAAACATTTTCCATCCATCATTTAATGAGTACGCTTAAAATTAAGGACAATTTCAAACAATACATTAGGTTCTTTATGCGGTCAATGGCGTTAGAGGAGTGCGGCTTGTTGATATCAATGGACGAGTACGAAAACACATTTAAATTCGTTTCCGGTCCACCCACAAAAAAAGAAATCGATTCTGGACTGAAGCACATTACAAGTTCCTATGATTTAAAACAAGAGGAATACAGGATAATCAAAGAACTTGAAAGTGAACTCTCTAAAATTTTTATTGGTGAAGTAGATCCCTTAGCAATTCTCTTCCCCCACGATTCGGCAAAGCCTAGCGCTGAAAAATTTTATCAAAATGTTTCAGCCAAACTTTCAAAAGAACCATTCAAGTTCAAAGTGATACATTTCACTCTTTCGTTGCAGCACTACACACTCACGAACCAATCGAAATCGCGGGCGGTTTACAGATTTTTAGAGGTTGGGGCGGGTACTGGCGTTCACACAAAACAATTCATTTCCAACCTCGTTGAAATAGGAAATGACCAATGTGATTTCGAATTTTATATTACCGATATTTCTCCAGCATTTTTTACTGCAGCTGAGAAAAACTTAGAAGAATACATGAAATATATCGTTTTTAAGAAATATGATATGGAAAAAGATCCACTTGAACAGGGATTTTGTCCGGCTTATTTCGACGTTATCTCAGCCACGGAAGTATTTCATATTGCGAAGGATGTGAAAAAAACAATGGGAATGGTGAGATCTCTTCTAAAACCTGGCGGGGTTTTACTAGTTGGTGAAACTATTTATCCTGATGAGAGAACTACATTCGTCTTCGGTCTTCTTGATGGCTACTGGCAATTTGAAGATAGGGAATTCAGAAAAAATCACGTGACCCTCACCCCAAAGATGTGGGAAGAAACATTGACCGACGCAGGATTCGAAGAAATTAGAGTAATTCCGTCTTACAATAACAGACACGGTATTATCACTGCGCATGCTGCTCATGTTGAAAACAATTTTTTGAGAAGTATTTACCCGCCAAAACATTCTTGGTTAATTTTTGGTGATCATGATGACTTTACTGAAGGGATTTCTCAAAAGCTACTCAATTTTAATAGGAAACCCATGATAGTTCAAAAACTAAAATCACACAGATTCTCAGAGAGGACGATTGAGGAGTATTTTAAAAATAAAATTGCTTTAGCATCTGACGGCGTAGACTTCAGGGAAGGCATAATTTATTTTTGGGCTTTAAACCCTGACACACGAGACCAAACCATGGTCTCCCTCCCACTGGTGTCCTTAATGAAGCTCGTCCAGGAGTTTAAAAATGCAGTGAAGGTGTTTGTAGTCGTTCAAGGCGTGCACGCAATGGACTCCTCTGATGTGATTGACCCCACTCCTGGAACAGTTATTGGCTTTTGTAAAGCTCATTCGAATGAAAACTTGAGCATAAATATTCACTGCTTGGATTTAGATCCCAACAAAACGTTAATTGAACAAGAAAACGAACTTTTCATGAATTTGTGGGTGGATCACCACATGTACACTGCATTTAGGGATGGACTACGACTGGTTCCAAAATTGACCACAGGGAGAGTGCAAAGAAATGAATCGTTATCTTTGCCAAGTGGATGCGATCGATATCAATTAGTACTACCAAAAACCAGACTCATCTCCGACTTGGAGTTTGCCTACTTAGAACCATACGTACTTGAGGAGAATGAAGTAGAAATTCAAGTGAAAGCTATGGCACTCAATTTCAGGGACGTGTTCACCGTTCTTAAGCCTATTCCAATATTTGAATCCTTTAATTCGGTTGGTTTGGACTATTCTGGAGTTGTCGTAAAAATTGGTGGGAGTGTGACAAAACTTAAAGTAGGAGATGCTTTAATTGGCATGAGTATGGAAAAAAATCTGAGCCTTCCAAGTCACATTAAAGTTTCAGAAAATCTAGTCGCTCCTCTTCCTAAAGGAATGACATTTGCAGAGGGAGTCACTCTTCCAGCCGTTTTCTCCACAGCGCTTCATTGTCTGATTAATGTGGCAAAAATGAAGAAAGGAGAAACCGTTTTGATTCACACAGCTTCTGGTGGGGTTGGTCTGATAGCAATACAGCTTTGTAAGCACATTGGAGCTAAGGTCATTGCAACAGCGGGGTCTTCAAGGAAGAGGGCATACTTGAGAAATTTGGGGATCCAACATGTTTTCCACTCAAGAACGACAGATTTCAAGAAAGATATTTTGGAGGCTACAGGAGGAGTTGACATTGTTTTGAATTCATTGACGGGACCTGGGTTCAAAGAAGCTTCTTTGGCTGTTCTAACTAAAAATGGAAGATTCATTGAGATGAGCAAATTGAATGTGTGGACTCCTGAGGAGGTGACAGCACTTCGACCTGACATATTCTACGAACTTGTCGACCTAACACGACTGGATGGCAATGATTATGACAGACTTACAGAAGAATTAAAAAACTTCACAAAATTGGATTACATACGACCCATTGCTTACGAGAGATTTGATGCGCTGAACATCCGAGGAGCATTGAATTATCTTCAGACAGCAAAACACATCGGGAAAATTGTTTGTATTATGCCGGAAGTGATAATGGAAAAGTCTAAGCTAATCGCAACAACGCCATTGTTTAATGAAGATAGTACATACATGGTCACCGGAGGTCTTGGCGGCATTGGCTATGAAGTTGTCAGATGGATGCTGAAAAGCGGTGCTAAACATGTTGCGATTGTGAGCAGGAGTTCTCCGAATCCAGAGGTTGCTGCTCAAATTCAAAAATGGAATAAGTCCGGAAAACATGTCCAGGCTTTTTCAGTTGATGTTGGAAGCTACGAAAAATGCAAGGAACTTTTGGAAAATTTGAAGAAGCCTGAGTTAGGATTCCCACAGTTAAGAGGTGTAATGCATGCCGCAGGAGTTTTAAAGGATGGTGTACTAGAAAATCAATCTTGGGACACATTCCTTCACACTTACAACCCGAAAGTGTGCGGATCATGGAATTTGCATGACCTAACAAAAGACTATTTACTCGAACACTTTGTCCTGTTTTCCTCAATCGCTGCTGCATTTGGTTCACCAGGTATATCATAAATCAACCAAAATAATAATACTTATATCTGGGCATTGTGTCATTACAATTGAATGATTACTTTTTACAGGTCAAACAAACCATAGTGCAAGTAATTCATTTGAAGATTCATTGGCTGCATACCGGAAATCAATCGGCTTACCTGCCACTTGCATTTACGTAAGAATAAAAATAAATTTTATTACGTTGCTGAACTTCCGCGTAGAATTGAGATCGATTTGGTTGTCTGCGTTGACGATAATTTTCGAATGAGGCCACATAGATCCTCAAATATTGGAATAAGTCAAGCTTCGTCGTGGACTAAAACTCTTTTTACATTTCTTTTTCAACGACTTCGCCAATTTCAGCTATGTCACTATTGTTTGCAGCAGGTTTGTTTGAAAAGCTGATGAATGTTATGTGGTACTAACGATGGAACAACCTAAGCTGTTTATCAGGAATTTACGAGATGATTTTTGCAAAACATGTACCTTGGGCAGACATGATTTCATGCCCAGTGAATTGACTCAACGCTCGGTTTTGACCGGTATTTTCTACAATTATTTTGTCGAAGAAATTTTGAAATTTCCTTATGGAAATTAACATAGGAAAATGAAAGTGAGCATAGGGGTGACCCTTATCTCTTGTTAAAAAATCGGAGCAAATTGAAAATCATTGAAAAAAGTGTAAATACAACATAAAAATCATGCAATTTTCTTCGAAAGCAAATTGGGTACGTATGACACGATCATTCAACGACTTATACCGAACTGTTTTAAACCGAAAAGGGTTTTTAAGTTTCGTATCCAAAAAAATAATTTCCAAAAATAACGTTCAAAATCGAGCGTTGATTCAATTAAATTGACATAAAATCATGTCTGCCCAAGGCACATGTTTTGCAAAAATCGGCTCGTGAATCCTTGATAAACAGTTCGGGTTGTTCCATCGTAAGGTCGTTATATATAGCAAATTATCTCAGCGTTATGTTGTGATGCCCACCCAAGAAGAGGTGAGAAAACCTGTTCCGTAGATCAAAACTACCGGAACACTTTTTTTCTCTTTGAGCCCTCCACGCTCAGAACACAACTTACGTCCGCGTTTTATTCCTTTTAATTCTTAATCAGTTTGGTGATTTCATTTAAAATTACTGATTTTTCTGATTTGTCTTAGTGGGGTAACTGGGGAGAAGTTGGCGTCGCAACAGAAGTGGATTTTCCTGGCGTCAGACCAATATCAACTTCCCAAGGTTTGCTGGTACTGGAAACTTTTTTAAGAACTCAGACAACTCACATGGCCGTAGTGAACATTGACTCATTCGCCTTGTTGTCAAAGTTGTTTCCCATTCTAAAAACTTATATTGATGACTGTCGTCTTTTTGGGGACTCTAAAACGTTGGTAGTCTTGAATTGCGATGAATTCTGGACTGAATTTGATTCTGCCCAAGATAAGAAGAAGAAACTAGAATGTTTCAAGAAGATCATTAAGACGATTGTCCGAAATATTTTGAAAATGGATACAGATGAACAAATTAACGATGAAACGGAATTCCAAACCCTAGGGATCGACAGTTTAATGATGCTAGAAATGAAGAATGGTATGCAAAATGTTTTGGGAAGTAGAATGGCCATAACAGCAAATCAACTCAAAGATTGCAATACCACTGAAGCCTTAGCCAACAAACTTGTTGATATCTTAGAAGGGAAAGATCAAGATGAGAAAAACCTCGCAATCAATCATGAAGAGCTAAAACAGCTTATTCGAGATGACTCAATTCTACTTCCGGATAGCATTTCAGTTGAAAACTTGCAAAGGAAATCAATAAATCAAGTTGAAACTGTACTTTTAACCGGGGCCAACGGGAACCTTGGTCCTTACCTATTGAGCGAATTAACAAGGCGACATCAAATTAGAAAAATTTATTGTCTGATCAGGCCCATCGGGGAAACGTCGGGAGTGGTCAGATTGAAAAGAAGGCTTGAAGAAGTAAAAATAAGCGACACTGTAGACTTTACTAAAGTCGAGGTAATTGAAGGTGACATAACCACTCCGAAATTTGGCTTGGATGAAAAAAATTATAAAAATTTGTGCGAATCTGTGGATGCTATCCAGAGCTGACCATACAGCTAAATATTGGAAAGCTCCCGAAACAAATAAGAATCACGTTCGAACGGTGAACGTTCTAGGGACACTAAGGGTCCTTCAATTTGCAACGGAGAAGAAATTAAAGCATTTCTTCTATTCATCAACAATGCTCGCTTACACAGGAACAGGAAAAGATGGACAATCAGATCAAGATCCGGAAGGATGGCAAGATGTTTCTGCTTTCGATAGATTGCAAAATGCCGCTGGAGCTGGCTACGTACTCACAAAGTTTATTTCTGAGCAACTGGTATACAAAGCTATTATGAAGGGCATTCCTTGCAAAGCCTTCCGCTTCCCCTTAATCACCGGGGACAGCAAAACAGGGAGAGTGGACTACATCCGAAATCACTTGATGTTGAGGTGGTTGACTTGCATGAAAATTGGGATGATTCATGATCTCCCGAGTCCCATAGCAACCTTACCTGTTGACCATTGTGCGAAAATCAGTTTAGACATTTTCTTCCATCCTGACGCCCCCAGTGATGTGTACAACATGGTTCCCAAACAAGTTGCTGTGGAACAGGTTTTAGTTGAGGTCGGTCAACAGTTTGGCATTGAGATCAAGACTGTGTCCTATCACGAGTTTGTGGAAATGTTAAAAATTGAAGGGAGTGATGAAACTTCTCCGGTTGCCCCATTTACAAAATTTTTCGTGGAGTCGGAATCAGAATTCATAGAGAATTTTGAAAATCCATCGTTCCAAGCACTACATAAATTTTTGGAGGATAGTGAGAACTTTATTAGCACATCGAAACTTAGCAAGTATGCTCCAGAGTATGATAACATTGTTGAACATACAAATCAAATGTTAAGCAGGGACTTTGAGTATTTAAGGAAGGAGGGAGTATTTGAAAAGTTTGGAATAAAATATGAGTATGGGAAAAAGTAGTTAGATAGGGCACTTTGAGGGTTTTCTTTTGAGTGAGACACATGACTTATGGTTTAAGCCCCAGTATAAACTGTAAATACACGAAAAAACAAATACAATAAAAAAATTAAAATGCACCATCCAGGTACCAGAAATATTGAATTTTACACTATAATTAGCACACTGTGCATTGAAATGATTTCATGAGTCTGCTTTACATAAAATAAAATCTGAATTATCGTCAGAAAAATACCAGCTAACGTAAATGAGCACTGAAGCACAAACCCGGGTTTTACGAGTACATATAACATACTAATTCCAAAGGGTCAGAGTTTTTATCGGTTTCAGGGGAAAAACGGGTTTTCCACTATGTGAGCATATCAAATATTGAATAAATTATAGCAAGAATATTAAACCACACAAAAGTGCCAACTATGCCTAGTAAAACCTGCTATCCGCCGAACTTCATCGCTTGGTTTTGAAACATGAAACTGATAACGCATGCTTTTTGCTTTTGTTTAACAGATGCCCTTCATTTCCCTCCAAAAAACCGTGTTTGTCGCAAAAATCCGCTATTATCCATAAAACAATTTGGCTCACTTTACTATAATTTGTTCTTGTAAAAACCCGCCGTAGTTTGCATCTCTGCCTACGAGCCAGGAATTAAATAGATTCTAACAATACAACCATGATAGCATTAACACCTAAAATACAAGATTTGGTCCCCTTCTTTTTTATTTGGAATATCTTCTTCGAAAGCGACAGCCATGTCTACTTAATACATATTCGTATTTTGTAAAATTTTTCAGTGAACACCTGACGAACATCCTGGGATAGCCTTTATGAGTCTGTCAACCTAGTTGGCTTGGTATTAAACCCAGCAACTATAATTGCTATATTTAATATTGTTGACATTTGCTGAATTTCTTAAATAACTTCAAACTGTGTCATGTTTGGATCGTGTGGAGATGACACCAATGCTCAAATGTTCTTTCAAGGATTTTTAACCCTCATTTACGTCAAACAAATTTGATAATTCAAGTTTACATAAGTTTACAAAAGAAACGTTTTAAGTATTACGGGAAGAGAGTTACATGCTCCAAAGTCAGTCGTGAAACCAAACCAACGAGTTTTCATAGTTTGAATAGCCACTCAGAAAATGACTTGAATTTGAAATGTAAACTTACGTATCAATAATTTATGCCTATATCACGCAGCTGAGCTATCAGCGGAGTACTGAGATCGATGCGTCCGCCCATTCATTCAATAATTTTTGAAAGAGGCCCCCTATTGCCCTTTGATTTACATCAAGGTTTCCTTGCATGTATACTTGACTTTTCAGAATTTTAGGAGGTTAACTATTAACAGCATTGTTAACGGCTTAAAGTTTATTTACAATACGCATATATGGCTATTCGTAGGTCAAACAAAAGACCCTGAAAAACTGAGTAAGGCCGAAATTTTGGAAATATTTTAACCATCAACGGCAGGTTATCCTTAAAATTTTGTTTAATGAAATATATTTATTTCCTATGATACATTATTCGAAAGGCTTCTGTAATCTCTTCAGATTTTAGCAGTTATGATCGAGTGTCGTATGAAGCAGGTGGGAATGAATATCAGCAAGGTTATATGGGGTAACGCGACTTCAAACTAGGGAACAAGTGTCTTGAAATAAGCATTTATACAGCTCCTTCACTAGTTTTATATCAACATATTCCAGATTCAGCTCGAAGCTACGTCACTACGGTTTCTAGTAGCTTTATTACACAACACAACGAAAATGATATTAGGTAAACCCGAAGTAGTTTAAGCTTAAGGTATATTGTACACTGGAAATTTAATTTTTTTCCATGTCGGAACAAAAAAATGGGTTCACCAAATCAATTTTATGCTATAACAGAGCAATAACGAATGCTATAACAAACTCAAAATCGATTATTACATGGTCAAACTATGCTTGTGTGGTAAAGAAGCAGTAGAACTTTTGACTTTGCTGATGCTTAGTAGTTTCTTGCTGTTCTAATCTAAAAGTCAATTAGATTTCCGATTAAATTCTACATTTCTGGATATTGGCTACGGATAAACAATGGCTACGCATTCGCATTCTGAATCAATTTTGGCGCTTCACTACCGCCTCTACAATTTCTATTCAGTCCGAACGGTTGTAGAATGGGACCTCACAAAATCAAAAGTATTTTCAGAAGGAAGGAAATCGCATAAC
This sequence comes from Seira musarum, assembly GCA_027743895.1. NCBI lineage: Eukaryota > Metazoa > Arthropoda > Collembola > Entomobryomorpha > Entomobryidae > Seira > Seira musarum. The sequence continues at coordinate 14,328 of JAHZMX010004359.1, forward strand.
TATTTCCTCTGGTATTTCCACATGTTCGTGATTATCTTTCTCATTGGACTTGGTTCCTGTGTTGTCGTAATAACAAGTCATTGGCCACATGTCACAAAACTAGAAATTTTTTGTGCAGCAGTGGCAATAACCGCTGAATTTGCGACCGGTTTTGCCTACATCATAATAAGGGACGTTGAATTTATTGTTGATAGCTTTTTAGCGATAACTGAATTAAAGGAGACTCTGTCAAGGCGAAACCCAATCTTGTCGTCAAGATTTATAGAGAACCCAGGCTGGATTATAACTTCAATATTTGTCAAATTTGTTATAGTCGTGGTATTTGTAACGATGTTGCTGTTAATTCCGGCTGCAGTCATTTTAAATTTAGATTCTTTTGACTACACCTTATCGATAATATTCGAAAGAGACAAAATGTTCTGGCTTCTACTTGTTTTGCGATCATACCTTAGCGGAATTTGTATTGTGGAAGTGAGCAGACTATTTTCACTAATACTTTCAGGAGGCATATATTACCTGGAACTTTGTCTACACTGTATCCATATAATTTCTGGGTTTGCATTAAGCGATCAGTTGTTTTTTAGGTGGTACTCTGCACTTCGCATTGCAACTTACATAAGTATATCCACTTGGATGTCTTCATGCTTACTTCATATGCTTGGAAGTGGATTTATCGGCCTGGTTGGGTATTATGTTTTCTCAATTAAATACTACAACTACCTTCCTTTCGGAATTTACTGGTTTGGACTCTGTGCTGCTGTTGCTCTTACAATCGTCATTTATATTTCCACTTTGCTCCTGTCAGTATGCTTGGATAAAAGTAATAAGATGATTCGGAACCACAGAAGGAATATGAATTCGGACGGAATGCCGGTTAAAGAAAGACGTTTTATACGCAAGAGCCTAATATCTCTCAAGCCAATAGCGTTTCAGTGTGGTGGTTTCTTCGTTGTTCGGAAGGAAACACAAGCTTTGTATTTCTATATGGCATGTCAAAGAACCGTTGATATAATATTACTACCTATTTTCGATGTAAAATAAAATGGATGTTTTGATTTCGTGTTCAATTTTCTTCATTTACTATTAATCAAGGATGGGAGGTTTTCCTACTTTTTAGAATTTGGTTTCCAGGCGGGAAATCGAAAAATGTCCAAAGGTGGGATATTGCATTTAACTAACATGGGCAATTTAGACTGTGCATTAATATATGACCATTGAGGAAATACACTTAAATTCATGGCGTTAAATACTCGTAACTCGTAAATACATACCACAAAATGGCGTTTCCCCATTTTCCCACTCAATATGATGGACCGGGATTTCCCATTAATTCGTTTTTCTCACGTATCTTCCTTGCAATTAACATTGTATGCATCGCTCCCCCTTTACCCAGCCCTCCACTTTCCATTTCATAGTAAAATACTTTTTTATTGGGAAAATTAAGCAAAAAGCGCAGCATGGTACAATCGATAACGTCTAGACATGTCGAGTCACTCCCGGCTCAAACCATCGATCAATATAACAAATTCGTACGATTATTACATGAAGAAGTTGGGTATTTAAGCTAAAAGCCTGAAAGTTGTATTTTTCTACTATTTTGTTAAATAAACGTAAAATATTTTTGTAATTTGTTGAAACTGGAAAGTTAAAGCAAGCGCCCATGATATAAATTTTGCATATCTATTATTCTTATCTAAGAAATTACATACTATGGTATAGTACTGGGTTTTACAGCCAACAGACAATAAATTGGGTAAGAAATTTTAAATTTAAAGCGGATTTATGATCTCTGCGAGGGTTTCGCACAAAACTTTGAAGATGAATACTGATATAGGGTTTATCTCCTGCAAGAACTTTAGCTTAAAGTGCTTCAATGTTCAGTCGAGTTGATTTCTATTGTTTTCTTTTCACCGGAAGAGAAGGATTTTGATACAAAAATATGTGTCGGGTAGATGGTGAATGGAAACCTATATTAGATCCAAAATTTAAAATAAATGGATCAATAACCAGTTTAGCCCAATTACTTTTTAAAACAATTTAGTCTCTCAAATACTTGAACCGTATTATCGTTGATTCATATTTTGATCCTGGCGCGGTGCATACCTGCCACGTGGATTTCTCCTCACCATGAAGCGTGAACGAGTTTTGAAGAAGATGCACCAGCAGTCAAACCAGTTTTATCGTACGTCTTTGGGTTTGGTTTTTAAATGACTTCTGAGAGTATGTCATGTCATGAAAACATTTATGACCATCATGACACAGTTTGTGCCTGCTTAACTGATCTTTGGAGCATAAGACATTTAGTCGTATAGAGGAAAGTCATTGTGCTACAGATTTTCCACTTTAACCGCCAAAGGTGTCAAAACCTTTTTTCTTCGATAAATAACATATGTTCCATCCTAATCCATGTAATTAAGTTATTTTTTCCAACCATTCTTCCGCCATTTTTTAAAAGCAGCTGATTTTAAACATTAGATTATTAAAAGCAAAATTATGATCTTGAATCCCTTTGCACAAAACTGCTTTAGAAATTAGCACTGTCCCATTTAACAAAAAAAATTGTCGAGAAAGCCAAACAATTGCAACACATAATCACCCACCTTGTAAGTTTAATTCTAATTCCTCTGCTTCAAAACTAAGAAAAAAATATCCGAGACAGAAAAAAATTAAAGATTCTTGCCATTTTTTAAGAATTGCATGATTTGTATCGAGTAAACCAAAAGGCTTAGTTTTTATTATGCTTTAAAATTAGTATTACATTCCAATTTTGTGTAGAATACATTTACATTGACAAATTCTAATTATATTTCACGATCATTTTTTATGTGACATTTATATTTCTTAACTTATTGAAAATAAAACAATATACATCTACAAAAAACTACTTCAAACTAAACATAATTGTTTTCTTTTTTTACTTTATTTAGGGAAGATAGAACCCTAATAGGAATTCTCGTCCTTATTTTATACCAAAAACTGGTAGTAATGTAATATCAACAGTTCTTTGACAAGCCATATAAAAGTACAAAGCTAATGTCTCCTTCCGAATTACAAAGAAATTGCCACATTGAAACGCGATAGGTTTAAGTGTTTTAAGACGCTTAATAATAACACGTTTCTCCTTAACTCCAATACCATTCAAATTGACATTTCTTCTGTGGTTCCGAATCATTTTCACACTCTCATCCAAGCATATTGAAAGATGCAACATGCCAATAAAAATAACTACTGTGAAAGCAGTGCCAGCCGTGGGTGCATACCAGTAAATTCCGAACGGAAGGTAGTTGTAGTACTTGATTGTGAAAACATAGTGCGAAACAATAAAAACAAAACCATTTCCAAAGACATGTAGTAACGACGAAGAAATCCATGTTGGCATAGCAATACAGATTGCAATATGAAGAGCAGAATGCCACTTAAAAAACAGATGGCTGCTTAATAGGAAAATCAGAAATTATATGCATGCAGTGAAAACAAAGTTCGAGATAATATATTCCTCCTGAAAGCATTAATGATAGTAGTCTGCACACTTCCACTACACAAATTCCGCTAAGGTATGTTCGCAAAATAAGCAGACGCCAATACATATCGTCTCCTCCAAATATTATTGATAAGGTGTAGTAGAAAGGATCTATTTTCAGTGCAATTCCGGCTAAAAGTAAGGCAAATGTCGCCAAAAACAGACCGAAAACAACAAATTGAAAGTAATTTGAAGTTAGAATCCAGCGCCGATTTTCTAAAAATCTAGCTGACATGATTGGATTTCGCTTTGACAGAGATTCTTTCAATTCACTGATTGCTGAAAAGCTTGTCACAATAACGTCGACTTTCTTTATTACAATGTAAGTGAATCCGATCCCCAATTCGGCACATATTGCCATTGCTCCACAAAAAATTTCCATTTGTCTGATATGTGGCCAACTATTGGTCAATACTGCGACACATGAACCAAATCCAAGGAGGAAGACTATGACGGACATGTGGAAGTACCAAAGAAAATAGTGATGAGAATTTCGTCCTTCTGAAAATACTTTTGATTTTGCAACGTCCCATTCTACTATCGTTCGCACATTATAAAATTTATATAGAGTGCGGTGAAGTGCTAAAATGGATTCAGAATGCGATTTTTTTGCCATTATTATTCCCAAAATTCTAAATATGGAGAATTTTGGATTGCAGTGACTTGGATACAAGTAAAACAGCTAAAAACTACTATTGCTTAGCAAAAGCAAAGTTACGACTATGTCTACACTTAAAACAAAGTTTAGTTGGACGAGGAAATAATTGATATAAAATTTACATAAGCTCCGTCCGTTATGGCATGACTGTGATTTGGTCAACCTATTTCATGTATTAACGTGAAAACTGGATTATATTGTCATGGTAAAATAAAAAAAACTTTAGCTTAGCCATGCTTGGGCTTTAATTCATGTTATGTTCATCCTGCTGGATGATATTTGATAAATTATTGATAAGTTTAAATTTCAATCTAAATAAAATCAATAAAAAACAATTCTATGTTTTTAAATGACTATTCAAACCATGAGAAAATCCTTTATATCACCGACTTTAACATGTCTTGAACTCTTTTCCATTAAATCGATTTTTTTCAATCCTTCTTTCGTAAACGCTAACGTGACTTATTAATTTTTTGCCATGACATAAATAAGGGTTTAAAGCCCTTTAAAATAAAGTAGATCCTCTATTTTATCTCCACCTACATAACAATTATTTTGCCTTTATTTCAAAAATCAAACACAACAACACGTTGTTGGATCTGTTAACATGACAATCGGACATCAGGCTCATGATGGTGGAACATGCTTTATTTTGTTATCAGAGATTTATAGAATGGGTTTTTAAAAATAATGTGTTAAAATCAGGTATGATTTGGTATACGATTGCGCAAGTCTATGCACAAATGTTTTCTACATACAGTATAACCTCCATATAAGATCACCCTATATAAGATCAACCTAATCATAAGATCACCCTTGTGAATTCCTCTTCGTTTTTCCATTGAAAATTACTTCTATACAAGATCTTTCTATATAAGATCACCGCCGTATTAGATACATACAAAATATACACACAACATACAAAGCCATTAAAAATGTTCTCTATATAAGATCAGGCAAATTTTTTGGGCAAATCACTCTTCTCAATATTGAAAAATAGAAGTACG
>JAHZMX010004360.1:0-10688 GCA_027743895.1 Seira musarum
CAAAGAACTGTAACCAAACTAAGCCACCCGAAATCCTAGTTATGCTTTCTTTCATTTCCTCTCTATACCAGCATTTATCATGGACCAAACTAAAAGACAGACCACGAATTGTCTTGTGTGAAGCTTTGAGTAATGCAAAAATCTACAGCGGTTTTCTTCTACATCTGTGGATTCAACATAATCATGACCCTTTTCTTGCACAATTTTTCGGATAAAAATAATGTCTACTTAATTTGTACTGTATTTTGCATTAGCATAATGCAATTGCGAAAGGGGTAAATGGACTGAGGGGTAAACTGCGAAATCGACTAGAGGGTTGGACGACATCCGGGTATTTAGACTGATCCAGGTCAACTACCGCACACATCGATAATAATTTTCTTTCTTTCTTTATTTGATTCTTGGAAATACATGCTTCATTCAACCAAAGAAATCCCGCGTTTAATCAGGAAAAGATTTTTTTAACAAACACGACTATGACACAAAACAAGCCGAAACAATTCGGAAAAAAATTTTTTGATACATGGGTTGGAATAGGTGACTGCTTTTGGCACAAAAAATTTAAACAAATTTTCCAACGTAATGGAGTATGGCTTGAATTTAAAAAAATGAAATAAATGCACTCGTATTGCATAGGGTGTAGTCCCTCAAGAATCCGACTGAAATCAAGCACTAACACAGCAAAGCATAACTTATTAAAAAGCGAAAAAAAAAATTACCGGGTTGACTTTGGAGCTAATACGATAAAACTTCCTTTTTGTAAGAACAAATCAAGATAAACTCACAAACTCTGTTTTATTTTCTTCTATGAAAAGGTAAGCTGGCTTGGCTTTATTAATGAAAGACAAAAGGTACGGGTGAAACCTTGATTCATTATCACTCACAATCAAAACATAAAACTTTCAAAATGTCCGAATGAAAAAGCTTGAAACTTCTTTATTGCAGTAATTAATTCAAAACTCAAAGAAAATATTTTTTGACTACTGCAGGAAAGAAATGACAAAGAAATACATTTCTAGAGTAGCACTGTCCATGTACTATGCATTTTATTGTTTTAAGTATACTCAACTTGAGCAAACAATTAATATATAGTACTATGATACTAATTATCAGCACGAAATATTATGTATTTTGTATGATTCAGCGATTTTGCAAGAACTATCCAACATTCCCACGTGAACATCACACATAGCAAAAAGACTTTTGATCAGATTGTGAAGTTGAAGTCTAGCTGGAGAGGTTGTGAAGTACATTTGAATTTAATCTAATTTTGAGATTTTAACAAAGAAACTTTTAATAAAAGTATAACAATGAAATCTCTAACTTTTTATCAAGTTCCCAACGAGGATGACTGACTTACGTCGTTCAATGTCGTTTACATTATGGCAATAAACTGGAGGGGATGGAATATTCTCACAGTAAAAACTCTATTTTCAATTAAAAGTCCATCCATCGTGAAAAAAACCGCGTAATAACCACTTTTTATCCTCAACAGGAGTCTCAGCGTTTTTCATGCTTCAGAACCAAACGAAATACAAACTCCACCACCAGTCATCATTATAATAACCATCAGTCTTGAGTAGATTGCATTGTCTCATCCACATTATTATCCATTTTCTACCTTAGACACAGTGTGCTTTACCAAAAAACCTGCCTGGAGTACATGAAATTTTTTATACGTTTAAAACTTGGACTCCATGCTTGCGTGAAAGAACATTTGCAATTTCAATTCCATTTTTACAGAGGACAGAATGAATCATTCCCAAGATTTTTTTTAAACTGGTATTTTTTGCACTTCCATTGTATGTACTTACTCCATAAAATTAACCTAAGACTTGTAGTGTGCATCATAAGCACAACAGGCAGTTATGAGTGAGGCTTAAGGTCTAGTGGCATAACCAGTTATTATTTGCGCAAATCACGTCTTCTTGCCAAATGTGATGACTGTGGTTTCAGAGATCTCGCTAAATATTAAAATCCCATGGTAGACAATGCCAAAAGAATTGAATTCTACAGCTGCAATTCAAACATCTAAAAATGTGTGAGGATTTCTTCGAAATTTAACCGTGTAAAATCTCAAGTACGTGCTGTTGTAACCTTCAGGCCATTATTGTCCATTATAAAGGATTTTAGCTTGCACCTCATCATCTACTTATATCATTACTATTATTTTGAGCAAGAATCGGGCTGGGTTTTATATTTCGTGTAAGCATAAGTATTTACCACGTTTGCCATGTCCTTCGCAAAATTTTATGATTCGATTGTACTCATATAAGATGCAATAAAAAATTCAGTTTTTGGTCCTGTAAGCGTTAATGAAACTTGCAAAAAAATCGTTTCGTGGAAAGAATTAAAGAAGCATAAATACATTCAAAAAGAAATTCGTCTGTTAACGAGATATAAGTACGTACAGGGACATATAACAAATTCGTTTCTGTCACATTATCATAACATGAGCCGCGACGAACACAAAGCAATTGAAGGCTACCTAGTCCAGAGACCAGAAAAAAACCCATGCAAATAAAGTAACAAAAAAGTACTGTATCTTATGACGTACATCACCTTGATCTTTAATCCTTTTTGCTCCTTGGAAATTCCCTGCTTTCAAGTTTTCTTGTCTTGTCCAGTTGCAGTTGACTCAAGAAAACAAGAATTACCTATTTGTAATTCAAGAGTGACCAATTCCAGTTTTTAAGAATGATACTAGTGTCATGTCACACAGGTAAATGAGTTCGAACACCACACTTGAAGATCAGTATACAACGTTTCAAATAATGCGCCCGGATTATTGATGTAAAGTATTCACATTCTTTTTTGCCAATTATTATGCAGCTAAACTTGCTTTATTTTAGAACGCCCAATGTGAACTAAATCGGAGTTACAAGAACAATCTGAATATAGATAAATCACGACACTTCAAATTCAAGGTCCACCTTGATCTACATTAAATTCAACTTAATTAATTCGCCTCAAGAATTTGTTTTACACAAACTATTGATGGGAGAACATGAAAGAGGCACTCAAAAAATTTTGAGTGTTGTAGTCACATCCAAAATTATCAATCCCACAACATATAATACTGATCGATTACCAACAAAGTCAGAAAATCACTCCGAAAAGCTCGTGTGCAACCTTTGAATTTTGAAGCAAATAAATGACCAGTTTAGTTAGTCCTGTATCTTGCCAATGAGAACACGTATTTATTACACAATGCTCAGCTCTTTAATTGCGTAAGAGGTATGAATCACATTTCGCATATGTGAATAAATTGAAAACTGAAGGCCATGTAAGGGCAAGATAAATATTAACATGAGGTTGATAAGCGGGTATGAATCTGAATCTATCACTTTTTTTTAATAAACAGAGTAATAAAGAGTCACTGTCACATCGAAAGTTTAACTGGTTCACCCACCTGCTTCCTTCTTTAATTCCTTATCAATTCAAATCATTTAACATTCAACATGAATGTACACAAGCGGTGACGGTCAGATAACTACTATCAGGTCACACAAATTCTTTCTCTTTTATTATTTTCCAGTACAATACACGCACAATGTTTGAATAGTGCAAAGTCTCAAGTAAATGATATTAGAGGACTTTTAGGGTTTCATAATGCCAATTATCCTGAACAAAATTAAAGAGCACAAATATTAGTACACGGAGAAACTGGCATAGAACGTTGTGACTGTGTCTAGATCAACGACGAAGTAGTGACTAAAGATAACGCATTTTGTGCGATATATCCAGAACACACGATAAATGCTCACGTTTTCAATTCTTGTTCTTACCTTCTTCCAGGGTACAGGCTTTTGATGGTATCATTTAGATACAATAGAACTTGAACTATTAAAGACTTGAAGTATTGCAACATAACCAGCAACTTATCACAATAATCTCATGGAAGTGGTCTAACAAGGTGTTTGTAACTTTGTAACAGTAAAATATATGCTATCAGCTCTTTTAATTTTTTTCGTCTTCTTATTCGCGATGGACATTCATGTGAGTAGAACGTGAATAGATTTCGTGGGACAGGAAGGTGAGAACATTATACAATGGACCCATAAAACAATCAAGACTCAAAAGAGCATGCAGGGTTGAGTTGCATTGTGTTAGGAAACCTTAGTAGGTTAGTTGGTAGGTTGTATTAGTGATTGTAATACTTGTAATGCGGAATTTATTCGCTATTTTTGAGCATGACAAAAAATGGCACGCCATTTTTACAACGTGAACATATGTAATTATGTATGTACTTCTACTTCTACACAGCTTTAGGATTATTTGTCAGGTGTAGAAACAAAAAAAATATTCGAATGGCATGGCTTTGGCTTTAATAACAATGAAGCATTGTCTCAATTGTACGTAGTTTGGAAATTGAGCTTGCTCTCGGCATGCTAAATTAGCCAATTATGCTGGACACGTTTTTTACTTTCTCATCTTGCAAACGAAATAGGTCATGAGACAGCTTCTAAACTTATAACTTTGATTGTATGGAGAAACAAAATTCGAGAGGCTTGTCAATATTTGCTCTCTATAATATGGGCTTGGGTTAATGAATTAAATCATGGCCACAAGACAAATTTAGCATTCGGCAATCGCAGCGGATTGTTTACTCAATTCAATTCACGATGCTCTGAGGAGATTATTTGATGGTATAATAATACTTGTCCTTTTTAAATGTGTAAATACTTCCAAGAGGGTTGCATAACCTGAGGAAAAATATACATTTGACATTTTCGAATAAAAGACAGATCAAGGTTCTTACATTATTTCAATTTTTGTAACTGACATCTCACACTGACAGACAGAAGAATTATTCTTGTGGGAAAAAATGAATCGGTGTGACCGTTCATTGCATAAATTGTTTTGTGGTGGACATATTTACGTTCTTAAATGCATCGTTTCCAGTTCCCATTAAATACTGAAATTTCACAAAATTTCCTTTCCTCGCCGGATTTTTGGTATTTTTAGCACTTCATTAATACTGGATGAGCCTCGACGCTTGACAGGCACAAAAATAGACAAACTTTGACATATATTACGTAATATAGGGGCAGTGGCAGTTGACGCGATAGTACATCGTTTGTGGAGTTTGGTCCTGTGATATATTCCCGGAATGTCTTTATCCTGCAAACGAGGAAGAGTCCATGCCAAGTAGAGTATTACGGTAATCAAAAGTTCATTGACAATGATCAACTGAAAATGAGGCAGTATGGTCGTATGGGCTACTGTGACAGTTGTATTTGCCACCTGCGGTTTTACGTATGCGTGATCACAAAAATAGGAACAATTGTTCTTGTTCATTGGCATTCATGACCATGTGAAAGCTTCTGGTAGAGCACAAGAATGGGAAAAATCTGACTTTCACTGACCTTGTCAAAATAAACTACATAATGTCAGGAGTATTAGAAGAAAGCGGGCAGAAGTAAAAGTTTCATGAAAAAGCAAGTAGGTTGAAACGTTGACGTGGAAAGTCTTTACGGTGCATATGCTACAAAAAACCCCAGAGTTTTATTGGCTTCCGTCATCTCTTTAAAGGTTATCAGCTACCTAGGGAGTAAGTAATAAGGATTACCTTCACACGTGAAACAAAATTTGTTTGGAATACTACACTTTTGGAGTACCAGCAAAAGAATTATACCTGAAACGTCACATTATACGCTTCTAATTTGAGTTTTCCACGTGACGTAGTAACATGCGACATTATACTTCCCATTTTAGCTAAAATACACTTCTGAGTTCAAAATGTTGCAAATAGTCATTGGATATTTCATCAGATCAAATCAACGCACCAGATTTTCTTAATTGCGTAAAAGAATGGCCCACAGTTGGATATGACAATTAGCCAGAGAAGGGTGTATGAGATAATGTATACCTACGATAATTTTCTATTTTCGTAGTGGCATTTCATAGTTAATTAAGGCACATTACTTCTAAAAAGGGGACGAAAGGGTGGTAGTGGAGAACTTTGGAACACATATTTTTAATTTATACGGTGAGGATCAATTACAATAAAATAGAAATCGACAGCTTTAAATTCTAGCTTGAGTTAAATTGTCAACTTAAGCGCTCCGATTCATTGATTTCCGCTGTAACGCTCCCAGTTATTATGTATATCTGAAGTCTTAATTGACACATTTAAGTTTTTTATTACTGTTAATGGAGGAAAATATGAATTCATGAAACTGTGTCATCTCCCCTACATAAACGCAACAGTAATCCTAGTTTATCATAATTTAAAAAAGAGCAATAACAATCATGAACCAAAAGGTTCCGTAAGCACATATTGACATGAAACATACCTTAGCCGTAGTTGCGTATGCTGAATGTATGCAGACAAAAATTGATGACATTGATGCGGTATTGATTCGCATATTTATTTGCTCCAGCAATTCTTGTCATTGAAAGTCAAGGGCGTAAAAATTATGTCAGCAGGAAAGGAATAATATGTCATTTCACTCCATTCCAGTCACTTAAAATTTATTAAGTTTCGGTCCAATCGAAAACAAAATCGTTTTAGGGAGAATACAAAATTCTCATTAAATGGAAACGAAAAAAATGATTCGAGCTTTTAAAATATTTATTTGTAAAATTCCCATCCAATCCTAAATTCAGGTCTCTTTCTTGGAGTAAGAGGTATACGAGGGACTTTTTTGTCCGACAAATACTTAATTTTTTAGACTACCTCAGCCTTTTTACTTTCAGGTTACTCTTCATGCAGCAAATAGAACATGAAACTTTTATAACTATATTGCGACATTTTTCCGTGGCTTCATTTTTATGCAAACTATTTCCGTGTTTCTTAAACTCAAAAAGTTGTTCATACGGAAAGGTGTGTCTACTTTTTACTTACTTTCCTGCTCTGGTCAACGCACTCCGAAGAGTTTCGTTTCATGTGGTATGAAGATTGAAGAAGTCTTAGTCTTCTTGCATATTAACCGAGTCTCAAAAATGAAATAAACAAGCTGAAAGGAATAAAAGTTATACCAGTGTGCATGTTTTGTTTTGCCCAGCCACGAACAAAAGGCCAGTAAAAAAATTATTGTTTGGAATGCAGTTACTTTTTAATAATGGTCATATTTCACGCAAGGAAATGACTTCAAAGAAAAACATGAAAACGTTGTGTCGGTGAAGACACGGATTGACTTTTTTTTTAGTTTGCGTGAAGAGAGAGAAAGCCATTTCATGTTTCTAGCTTCATTTTTTTGTATTCCAAAGATTGTCAATTTAAAATTTATGCATGCCATACATTCCATGATTTTTTGTGCATTGGATATTTTCAAGACGCAATGCATTGATTAAAGTGAATTGTTGCAGATACAGCAATGACTTGTTTAATAATGATACTTTTTGTTTTTAAATTAGCCTTTTCCGTCTAAAATAAAATAAATGCTGAAAACATGGCGTACGAATAACCATTTCCGCGATCAAATAGGTATGTCTGTTCATTTCTTCATTCGCTAAAATTTTGTTATCTTATTATTAGAACTATCTTCGTGGATCTTGAAATTAGCTAACAGTCCCCATTAAAATACAGCATTACATTAACGTAGAGTTGATGACCATTTCTCGTAATAAGCAATAACAATAATAAATTATTACTACTTTCCTAATTTCGAATGCAAATACAAGCGCATATGAATAAACAGGCATTGCATTAGTCATCATAGCATGCAAACTTGCTTCAGCCTAGCGGGATACTATTTTAATTTTAGTCATTATTCTTACCTGGACTCATAGTCAACAAGTTTAAGGTTGGAGTCACAGAACTGAATGTCCTCATCAAAGACAATGACTTGGGAAGAAGGATCTTCACTGCGCTGATGTGGAAGATCACTGCCCGAGTAACACTGTCCACTTAAACTGGCACAAGTTGTGGTGGCCATGTTTGCGAATGTAATGTTTTGCAATTGTTCAGATTATTTTTCAAACTCAACGAGTTTTTTAGCCACGCTCCTCATTGACAATCATTTAGACCCACAATGGCAAAAAAAATACCGCAATCGGAAAAACTCTGAAAGAATGAACGGAAAGACATGCGAACGATTCGTATGATAAAAGAAACCGCAAAAGGAAAACCTTCACAACTTTTCTCTTTCCTATCCTAGCTCATTTATTGATTCAGGTACGATGGGAAAATTTTATTATTCCGCTGTTGTGTTGCTGATGTTAGATGAATCCTTCATTCATCTTTAATTTGCAGAAAAATGAGCTGGGCAATTTTATGTGTAAATAAATCAAATGATTTATCTCCTCGCTGCGAAAGCGTTGTTATACTTCACTGGCATTTTGAGATCCATAAATAAATAAATAGCTGTTTATAGGAACGTTAACTCATGCCTCGCTCGGACTGATCGACGATTACGTTTCAATATTTTCGTTCCGACTAGATAGATATGTGAGCTGGTTTGATGATAGCGAAAATTGCAGGCGACACAAACCGCACTAAATTATTCAGCGTGTGGGCTAGTCTAATCTAACCACTTTGACACGTGATCCAACCAAAATTAAACTTGACGCTTTGACTCAAGTTATTAGACTGATTTGATAACCTTTAAAGTTAAAATTGATGATTCATTCATGTATTTTGGTAGCTTTTTTGCTAAATAAATAATTGGACTCAGATTTTTTTCAAATACCAACTACGAACTGCGTACTTTGTTTTTCTTTCGTGTTTGGTTCTTGACAACTTCCTGATAAGGGAAATAATCCAAGCGCAAATAGCCTCAGTTTTCGTATACTACACAGTAGTAAGTATAGTCACTCATGTGTCATTAAAAAAGATGATTATGTTGAAACATGATGATGATGTGTGTAGCAAATATTGCTGGAGCGTAGTAAAATTGCTTCTCTGGATAGTATAACAAAGGAAAAGATCAGACTGACTGGAGTCATCTCCAAAAGAAGATTAGGTTTTTGGGTCACACATGTTAAACCTGACTTGACTTAGTGATCTCGGAATGGTATTTAGTACATTGATGGTTAGGTCTTCCCGTACCACATTTACTGACTTTTGGACTTTGACTTTTGACGTTGTTTTAAAAATTGCAGAGAAAAAGAATTCACACGACCTGGGTGCCACTTTGTACTGTAAAAGTAACCGAGACTTTTTATGGAATTGTTTGGCTGGTTCTGGTTTAACAGTTCAATTCAGCTGTGTCATACCAGAGCAGACCAGACTCAGTCGAACTTCTCACTCACGCAAATTCAGTTGTAGTCACTTTGGCGAGTATCAACTGACTGCCGTTCAATCCTTTCCTTCGCAATAGTATGAGTGTCCTTTCCCTCACATTTGCCTTTTTCAGAGGAAAGGACTCGTAACTACCATATGAAGTGTAACATTACAATCTCGGTCCCGAGCTCACTGAAAACTGCCTCCATTCCTCCAAAACTATTTTCTCCTTTCTTTCGTCATATGAGTGAGCTCAGCAACAGCAACTGACTGCCACGGAAAGAGGTCTACTGCACTGCAATGTTTTTTTTGTCAAGTTTCAATTTTTTAGGTACATTTGCACTCGCAGAGAAACGAAAACTCCATATCGGCAAATCGACCAACTCCACTCACTTCACTCCATTCCACTTGGCTCCTCTCTCAACAACGGTATTAGAGCCAGGCAACTCGCAGCGACGGCGACGAGGAAAAAACGCTTTTTTGTACCTCTACTATTCCTCCTTTCTTTCTTTTCGTGATAACAATAACGACTTTACACAAGTATTAAGTTAGTGCCCTTCTTCACATCCTCTTGCTATTGAGTACGTTGTATGAGTAAGCTTTTTTCGCGTGACTATATAGCTTCTCTTCTTCTTTTCTTTATGGTACTACTACTGGTCCTTATTAGCGAAAAGGAGATTCTGACTGAGAGTAGTTACGATACTTTGCCATCTTCTCTCATCGCATCCTATATTTACAGCTGAACAAAGCTTCTAGCCTAAAGCCACCCACCACATAACCATCACAGCTAAACCTAACCAGAGGCTGAGTTAGTCGTCATCGCGTAACTGTACAATCGCAAATCTCTGTGTCTTGTCTTGTCGTACTCACCTTTAAAGCCAAGTAAATATGTTTAGGCTATTAGCATAAAAAAATAGATTCTCCATTTATTATTATGCATACATGGTACATTTTATACCAACTTTTTTTTTGATAATCTCTTTATTCGCCCAGACGTATGTGTATGGCCTTTCATTTCATTCTTCTATTATTTGCCAATATATGATGATGATTTTAGCAGATTTTTTTGCCATTGGCGAAATAAATCTAGCTCTTCTGGAGAACCTATCTGATTACTTTGAAGGAAGCCACTATTATTATTTTTTTTAGAAGAAAGGATTTGCGATAGATGAACTCTTTGACTGGTTGAACAGTTCTCAAGCATGAAGAGCAGATTAGGTTTGGATGATGGCCATACAAAATATGGCTTGACTGAAGACATTACATCGTACTACCAATAATAGTTGTTTTTCGAGTTCACGCGCTAGGCGCCTAGTAAAATTATGTATAGATTTTTCCTTTTGCTTACATGTGCATGAATATAATGACTTGCTTTTGCCTTTTTCTTCCAAGTTTTTAACATCCTTTAGTTCAGTTCAGTCAATGTTTATAAAGTGTGCGATTTCGTGGAAATACTCAGGTGGAATAGGAATTCTAGATTTGAAGGAGAAAGAAAGATCTGGGATGTGTGACTGACAAG
>JAHZMX010004361.1:0-10066 GCA_027743895.1 Seira musarum
ATATATATTTTCAAAGGAAGTTCGGTATCGAGTTTGTAGTATAGTTCGAAAGTCAGGCTCTCCTTACGGTTTTCAGCTATCACTCCAAGTTTTGTAGTTGTTCCGCCAAACAAGCGCACTCCGCATTCCACAACGAGAATCTCGATCCTTCAGCTGTTGTTGTTATTACGTAGAAGGCAGAAAGATAAAACTATTATGCATTTACTTGTCATTTAATTAGAAGGAAATATTTTTAGATAGCGAATTGTAAAATTGTTCAACGTACATAATTGCGTTTTACTATTCGTCAAAGCTCCCTCAGCAATGAGTGCATTTTTAACAACAAATGGCCTCTTTTCATAATTCCATGTTCCATACGTAAGTGCCATAAAGCATTTTGATGGGGGCAAAGTGAGAAGTTTATAACCATGTATATAGCTAGTGTTAGGGCTAACGTTCGCACGTTCGCATTTTCCATCAGAGGGAACATGCATAAAAATAAGCATACTTAAAAAATCTTTTAAAACAGCGATAATGACGTAGCTGATAACGGATTACAGACGACAAAGTTGTCTCTCAAGTTCCTTAGACTGTCAAATACACAGTTCTTTTCATTTGGTCTCAGAATTTCCCAGGTCGCCGTCGGAATTGACTTGAGGACGACCTGGACCTACTACTGTGTTCACTAGAAATGTTGTTTTTTTTTAAATTTTCAATGAAATTCACAAGAACATAACTGGCCCTGACAGTCTGTACAATAATAAATGGCAAATGGCTTAAAAAATGATGCATAGATGGATGACGCAAGAATCAATATTTAATACTCGGAACAAGCACGTGAAATCAAGGATTTGTATTTAAAGAGTGATTTTTGCAAACAAAAAGTCTTTATTATTTTATAACTTCAATTTAAATAGTCTTCGCTAACAAATGACATTTAAATCATCAGCTCTCATCGTCAGTAGGAATTACAAACGGACAGTGAGTGATTTATCGGAAATTAAAAGTAGAGTAGAAAAAAATTAATTAACTGATGTTCATTGAACAAAAAAACTACCTAACAACATAATAAGTACAATAAACATAATGAAGTGGTTCTTACAAAGAAACAGATTACATCATTTATTACCTTTGAACATTAATGATAACCGCCTTAAAAATGAATTAACACAATTACTCATTGTTCTTTAATTTATGAAACTTGGTAGTCATCATTTCTCTTTCATTGAGTAACTGCGTTTTATTTCGACACTAATCAAACAAGAGACAGTTCATTCTCAAAAATAAACTTGACTTTTCTAAAGCTGAATTGAATTCGAAATCAAACCAGAACCAGACCAGACAGTCGAGTCGTGGGGAAGAAAAATTAATACAGGATTGGGGAATAATGAAATTCAATCTATTTCTTTTTATTCTGGCAGTTTTAGTGACTGCTGTCGCCTCAATGTCCGGGGACTGGTGGTATGTAAGTAACTGACGATGAGTGAAAACATCACTATCACAGTCAAATAAAGTTTCTTATTTGAAATTCGCAGAGAAGTAAATTCAAGAAGCAATTTGAGAGGTGGTTATGTAAGTAAAATTATTAAGTGCATTTTCAATTTAAAAAAATATTAGGCAGTTAAATTTGGTTACAGCATTTTTAAAGATTGAGTCCTTGAGCTTTGCTTGGGATATTATTGAATGAATTATCAATTGACTAACTTTTGAAGCAGCAAAGTGGACTTCTTTTTTTCATTTTCAGATAACTATTAACGTCTTCGATCATCCGAAGATGGATATATGTAGACTTGGACTCGGCCTGGAAGATGGATTCATGACTTAAGTACCGTAATAAATTCTGAACTATTTTCCCTTAAACGCAATTGGGATTTGCTATTGTTTCACTTATTATTTATTCATTCTTTTCATGTAATTGGAGTAAAAAATCAAATAAAACCTAAGTGAAGCAGAATTTTTAAGCGAAATGAATATTACATAAAGAGTTTATCATCAATTTTGCATTAGTCGTTGGGGACGCCAGAAGATAATTTTTTTCATCGGAAGTTTAGCTTTTCCTGTGGACTCTCGCCCTCAGAAATTAACTCCTACCTGATCCACATTCTCTAAATTGATCTTTCACGCCCCAACTTGACATTTTCCCAATACGTTTGTGCCAGTATTTAGGAATGCACATAAGCAAGAGATTTAAACCTCGGGGATTAAATAACATTCGCGGAATACTATTAATTAATCAGGCATGAAATACAAAAAAAAAAATAAACGAGTTTTTTTTTTGTTTCGGGTTGCAATGCTGTCAATGTCATAATTATTAATTATACTTGTGAGCTTCGAAAGTAATTCATTGTAATCGCAATACATATATGTATTGAAATCATGTTCAATCGAAATCTTCTCAATTTAAGTCAACACAAAAATCGTGTTCATAGGTTAACGAATAAAATGAATAGAAATTTGTATTAAAAGTTTTGTATGATTACTTAAGAATGATTTAAATGGAAGTGATGTTTAAATTGTTACGAATCGTAATTAAAAGAAAAATTCCATTAAGATATCTATCGTTGATACAGAATAACATGACATGGTAGTTATTAATTTGAACAGAAATGATATTAAGAAAAACTTTACATAAGTAAACTGATCGAATTCGTTACTGAATGGACTGAAAACGGGAAAAAGGTTTTGCAGGAAATAACCAGCAAGTCCTGATTTACCCGACTTTGTCCATTCATTCCCCACTTTTTAGTAGATAGAACAGAGTGGATAACACGAACAAAATTGAATGAAATTACCGTTTGGGGCAATCTAAAACTCATTAACTTTTCTTCCCTGTAATTGGCATGTTCCACTTGCCCCAAAAGGCAATTTTGTTCACTTCAATTGAATATTGGCAAATAAAAACCATTTCAACCGGTTGGATTAAACATGCATCCAGTGGAACGGCGTACTCTGGATATTCCTGTTATTCATGTGGGCATATACTAACCTGATTAGATTATTTATTGCGATGACATAGTTTCTGATTTCATAAGTTTTATAATCAAAATGGGATTACTGGTCTGTCAATCAGAAGAAATCCAATTAAGCATAAAATAAATTTTTTTAAAAAATCTATCAGCAATTTTGATTTAACGCTTTGAAAGAGCTCGAACTTTCTTTATTCCTAAAGTGGACTATGGCCTTGACTCATGTAAAGTTCAAACACTAAACCAGGTTAAAAGAAAACCTCTGAAAGGAGAACCAAATCCCTGAAAGAAGAAATTTTTTGGGCTTTCCTCGAAATCAGTTCGAACTGGAGTCAACATGTTGATTGCACAGAATTTACTGCCCTCAATTTTCCGCCTCTTTAAATCATATAAACTTGTGGTATTAAACAGCCTTCTTCTTAACAAGGCTCCCGGTGACCAAGGTTATGTGGAAGTTTCCAAAACCGCGGAAACTAGATTTCTTCCAATGCTCATTTTTAGCACTTTGTACTTGATTGGAACACTTTTGCAAACTCTACAATACTGGGATATTTCTTCGCTGCCAGTAAAAGCGCAAAGTGTTTACGTTTGTTTGGGAATGATCTTCAGTGCACTTTTTGCTGCTGAGCACTACTTAAAAAGGAAAAATCTTGCGGGAATCTTCAACGCACTTCTCGATTTTGAGAGGAGACATAATGGTAAAATGTCTTATTTATGCTATTGATATTTTTACAATTACACGTAATTTAATTATAAATAAATTATCTTTACAGTTGAGAAGTGGATTCCTCCAGAAGCTCTTGAAGGTTTCGGGAAACGACTTCCGTTTTTCTTCTTCATGAGCACCTTAACACTACCAGGGACAATATTGCTAACTTCCGTCAATCTAATGATCCAGCCATGTTTACCGGGAGCGATTTTGGGATTTCAGTTGATTCCGGAATGCCAACAAGATTTTGATCTGAGTACCACTCCAATTGGAAACCTATTCGTACTCCTCAAACTATTTCTCGCCGGGATGTCATTAATAGTTCAATCCTTCCTCTTTCCGAACATGTTGGTTGAGTCCATCATCTACTCGGGTGTACAATGCTATTGTTTTGTAAATTACCTACGCTTGCTTGGGAAGCGACTTGGGGAAAGGATGCCGCACATGGATAGGGAGTTGCTACTTTTAATGTTTAGGGAAATCCAATTCTTGATAACTGAATATAATTATATTCACAAGGGCATTCTAACCGCGTTAACAATGTCATCATATTCCTGTGTTACTTGCATTGTACCGTTCACCGTAATCAGGTTTAGGGAACAGGTTAATCTCCCGACTCTCATCATTTTTCTATTTGTTTTGGGCGCTGTATACAATGGCATGTTTGATTCAGATGTACCAGTGAGATCACAGGTTTATATTGTGGGAAAATGTACGATAAGAAAGGCAAAAGGTCATACAAAGAATGTGTGTACATTAATGAAAACTAAGGACATAAAATATTTTCGAAAGCATGTTCGTTCATGGCGCCCTCCAAAAATCAATTTGGGTCATGTAAACTTTTACGATGAATCTATGACCCTCACAGTGTTCAACTTTACCAATTCAAAGATGATTGATTTGTTATGCATTTAATATTAGTGATGTTTAGTAGCATTACCTACATCATCTTTTCATATAATTCAAGAAAGAAAAAAAAGACAGTCTTACAAAGTCAATCTCCCGACTCTCATCATTTTTCTATTTGTTTTGGGCGCTGTATACAATGGCATGTTTGATTCAGATGTACCAGTGAGATCGCAGGTTTATATTGTGGGAAAATGTACGATAAGAAAGGCAAAAGGTCATACAAAGAATGTGTGTACTTTGATGAAAACCAAAGACGTAAAATATTTTCGAAAGCATGTTCGTTCATGGCGCCCTCCAAAAATTTATTTGGGTCATGTCAACTTTTACGATGAATCTA
Organism: Seira musarum; assembly: GCA_027743895.1. NCBI lineage: Eukaryota > Metazoa > Arthropoda > Collembola > Entomobryomorpha > Entomobryidae > Seira > Seira musarum. The sequence goes on from JAHZMX010004361.1 coordinate 4,901, forward strand.
TGACACTCACAGTATTCAACTTCACCAATTCAAAGATGATTGATTTGCTATGCATTTAATATTAGTGATGTTTAGTAGCATTACCTACATCATCTTTTCATATAATTCAAGAAAGAAAAAAAAGACAGTCTTACAAATAAAATTTTTGTTTTTCAAGTAAAACGCAATAAATTGTAACAATGAAGCTAAAGCTTGCAATTCTACAGTCTACTTTAAGCCCATTTTTAAGTCATATCAAATTAAGCGTTTGGCAGTCAACAGTCAGTTTTCCAAGAAATGCATACTTTACTTTACGAAGTCCAGGCGATAAAATAAATTGGGCCTGGGACTGCGGCTTCTTTGCTTTTATTTCACTGAAGAAGTGATTGAGATGATTATGATTTGATTGCAGACAGAGCGATGATGGTTCCCAATTCACATCGCAAAGTCATTTTCATGCACTCTACAATATAATTTCGATAAATATTTGTATATATCCAAAGAATACAATTGAATGTAATATTCGAACGGGAAGATTTTGCGACTCATGATTCATGAATAGTAACCACTCTCCTGGGCCTAGCATTTTCCTTTCCAAAGGAATGTCAAGCATTACATTAACTGTACTTGCACAGATCAGGTTAGGTTAGGCACAACTCGAAAATGAAGAGGTGCTCTTTGTGCGCTATAAACATTTCCCAATACGTGATTGCCTACTCGAAACCTGTGTCACTCATCGTCACCGGGATTGTTGTTGTGCTGTGTTCCACGTCAAGGTATTCAAGACATCAAGACTACAATACAGCCATTCATTAAAATTGCAGACCGAACCGAGGGTATATAAAGGATCGCGCGAAGGGCCTGCACCTCATTTCTAACACGAAAGCCGAGAAGTTGACATCCTCAATGAATCAAGTAATTCTTCTCGACTCAAGTGGGAGGAAATCATTTTGTCTAAATTCAAAAGTCCTGATACAGTGCAAGAGACCGTAGAATATCAGGATTTTAATCAGTGGATGCCCGTTTCATCCGGAGACTTCTTGAAGAATCTTCCTCTTCTGGGAGTTTTTGTCTTTAAAGCAAACATTGCTCCGGCATCTTCCTCTTCACAACTTCAACGAAACGAGGTTCTAGTCCATTGGATTCAAAAGCAATTTGGCGAATACAACAAGAAGCTTGCAGAAAGTCGAAATAGTGGCTCTGGCTCAGGGACGGGGACAGCTCATTTGGAGAAAATCTTGGAGAGTTTAGACGTAATCATGTCCCAAGTTTTTCACGAGTACATGCCTGTGAGTATAGCTTCACATAATAACAATTTGAAAAGGACGACAATTACTGTTCAATTTAGATAAATTTGGTTTATTGAGCCCAATTCTTGTTTTCAGGTGGAGTCACACAGAAATGATAACGCTGATGTGGAACGTGAAGTATTTGAGCAAATTCACCAACTTCTCAATTGTGGAGGGTTGGAAACACCTAAAGCTACCGTTGACGCTAAAGATCTTGAGACCGAGTTTGAACAAGTCCAGAAATGGTTGGATGAGTTCGAACAAAACCTTTCTGCTATACCAGTGACGGAAGAAGAGATTTCTGACGGAAACGAGAATGAAAGTTCTTACATGCAGCAAGGACACAATGTTCCAGATCAGTCTGTTGGAGGTTCCAATTCCGAAATTGAAATTTTGGAGATTTCTGAGAATCCGAAGACTTCCTTCAAGGAAAGCACTTCTGCAGACTCCCGAGACGATTCCGATGCTGATTCTGAAATCATGGAGATACCTGTGACTGCAAAGACTTCCTACATCCGACTCATTTTATTCAACGCAGACGCTCCAGATGGGTCTGCAGGCAATTCCGAGCCTGAAATTTTGAAGATTCCGGTGGATACAACGACATCGGCATCCCTCAAGCGGGACCTTTTGTCTGACAATGATATCGTGGAGGTATATCGTGATCGTATCAATAAAACAAAGGAGTTGACAGGGAAACGACAGGAAACCAAAAAGAGGCCAAGAACCATAGTTTTGGACGTGTCTAGTTCTGATGAGGAAGTAGATGTGGAGTCACTAAATCCAACCAGGAACATGAAACCGGCAAAAATTGGGAAAACAGGAAGCTTGAATTTGAAAGTACTACCACAATCATTTGTGCGAGAGGAGGAGGGGGAACGTGAGAAGAAAAAACCTGGAGCAAAACCAACTCGAAGATCTCCTCGTTTTGTTGGCCACCCTTGAATTTAAGATTTGTCATCGTCATTTGAGTTTCACATTTTTTGTTCGAACACTACTATAAAAAGAGTTTAGGTACACTTACATTGTACTTAATTAATTATCATATGAAATTGGATTTGCGTTGTGTAGATTTTTGTACAATTTTGATTGTAAAATGTGTTGCACTAACAGATTGAAATTACTTTACGATTTGATTCGTTAGAATTTTTTACAAATGAAAAATTAATTCATTATTTATATTCATTTGAGCTACGACATGATAATGTGTGCTATAATAAATGTCACAAGTGTCATTTGTGATGATCATTATTTAAAGATGGTCTTAAATAAAGCATTTTACTTATTATCTGAAGTTATCGAACGAACCTCAACATCAATCAATCATTATCATTCAGAGGCCGCGGAACCGGGGGGCGGAGGATAATGAAACCTGAAATCGGGACTTTAACATTAACAGGATATGGCGTCCAAAAATCTTAATACATTATAAGGATAGGAGTATCCCCCCTCGTCCCCCCTGTTCTGCGGCCCCTGTTATCATTGTTCATCTGGCTTCACATTTTACTGTTTTTCAGAGATAACAACGCAATTAATCACTTTTTATGCTCCACCTGTCCCATTAAAAACCAAAATCTGATCCATCGTTCGACTCAACACAGAATCAAAAAACTCCACACATGCATCACTATTTACTTCTCTAAAGTTTCCAAATCCCACGAAGACGTGTCTCAATGCCCTCAATCGTTTTTTCAATAATCTCGAAACAACTCTTCCTTTCCATCCCCCAAGCAGAGACACACTTAAATTAGTTAAGTTTGCCAAAACAGTTAGGACAAGAATACAACAGCTACATGCACAAATGGCACTGGCGCCCATGAAAATACTAATTTCAATAGGAACTTTCCCAATCCCTGTGATTGCGGTTACAGCGCAAACCTGAGTAATTAAATAAGTACTTCCAATATAAATCGCTATGCCCATAGCATAAGTAGCATTCAATTCATTGAAAAGTACACTCAAACTTTGAAACCTTGAAATTGAAATTTGAAGAGTTAAACGGGGATCATCATTTCTAACTTTCCTTAGCAATTTTGTGATGCAGTCGAGAATAAGGAAACCAGATATGAATGTGAAGGTTGCAATACGAGCGATTCCTCGAAGTACGATGTAAACACTCGCGGCCAATGCTGGTGGGTAAACCCAATCGTAAAGGAATTTGTATTGGTCAGGTGGAATAAAGTAGGAAAGCGTCAAGTAAAGAACGTCAAATCCCTTGCCTTGATATGCAGACACCATGAAATCCAATGAAGACAAGTAAGGCGTGGTCGGGGCAAAAACTGATGATACAATCGATAATATTCCATATTTGTCCTGTGGCTTTGATTGAATAAAATTACCAACTTCTGTAAAAAAAAGAATTATATTTTTTTAAAGTGAGGTTGACATAAGCCAAGACTAAAAAAATGATGCATACCCTTCAATAAAATTGATACAAGTCCACGTTCCCTTTTCCTTGTCTTGGGATCGTGACAAAAGTGAGAAGTAAATTTTATAATTTTGTTTAAGAAATTCAGTATGGGTTCCATGTTCAAAATGAGATATGTAAATACTGAAAATCCTACACAGTTTATTGTAAAAATTGCTGATGTAAGAAACCAATTTATGTAAGTGTTGCTTGATGGCATTCGAAGTCCAAAAGTGAATAGAAAGAGACAAAGGAATGTTGTGGTGAAATTTGGGATGTAGAAGATTAACGTGAAACGGCGTTTTTCGAATTGATTAATATTAAGCGTCCTACTTTTAGCGTTGTAGACGTAGAAAAAATTTGGAAATGGCTCCTGCTTTTCTATCCTTTGACTTAGCTCGAACCCCTTAAAAATGAGTGGAGACGCCATTTTTACAATATTTCAAGATATATTTGAGCTTCTACAAAAAGAACCTATTGCTTCGTAGAATCATAACATGACTGAATGAAATTGAAAAAAAATATTGTAAGTCAATATTGGAAAATTGTTTTAAAATTCAATTAAAAATTTTTACTAAAGCTGACAGACATGAGAAAGCCAGCCTTTTTTTAGAAATGCGAAATTATTTTTTTTCCAGGAGAATTGAGTGTCCAAAAAATGGTAAATTGCATTTTTAAACAACATTGGTCATTCGTTTTGTAGAATGGTAAGTTATCTCGACTTACGCCAAAATAATCATTTTTGACATTCTCAGTCTATATGACAAACGGCATAATGAAAAATCCCAGTGTTTCCTACTTTTATCGAATATCTGGTTCTGATTCGCACAAAACAATTATCTTTGTTTTTATTTCATTCGCAATATTGTAGGATGTATTAAAAAACATGTTTGACTTTTAAATTGTTAATGCAAGCAATTAAATGCGTATATGAATAGCAAACATATCATACCTAACCTTCTGAAGAACATGTAAGTGCTAAATTGCGTTCAGGAATTGAAGGAACTAAAATTAGACTAGAGATATAAAACAATTCCAGATATTCATATTTAGTTCAGCGACTCATACGAAGAGAAAAACAAAATCAATTTTTTAAAAAATGAATTCCTCTAAAATCGTATAGTTGTAATGTCTAATGTCCATCAGTTTTTTTGAATTCCGTCCACTGAATTTAAGTGGATAAAGATAAAAATCATTTCATTAGGTTGAATAAAACCATTTCGAGCGAAAGGGCATTCCCCGGTTGAATTAAATTGCCAAGCATTTATTACAAAACTTTTCTTACAATTACACGTGATTTAAAATATGTCGGTACATTCCTATAAATATTCAGCTAACCTAAGTATATTGATACAATATTCATAAAAACCTTAATTACTTTTAAATATTTTAATTAATACTTATTTTATGCCTTGGCAATCATGGGTACAGAATCAAAGTATTTCTGACACTGGCTTTTCCCCCGATTTCATTTCCTTTGATTCTGATTCG